>JARKIE010000479.1:0-59248 GCA_029378255.1 Mycena rosella | reverse complement strand
TCGAGGTACGCGAACAATGCGTCGAGGAGCTGGGTAAGCACAGGCGTGGGGCTTATGTCCTCCGCAAAGAATGGGCCCCATCCACGCACGGGCTCCACTGTGTCTGCCCGCGCGGGCGGACTATATCCACCAGGTGCAGTGGATGCATTGGTGCGCGGTGGCGCAGTACGCGTATCGGCGCGTGGGGATGGGGCGTATGCGTAGCGCGGCGGAGCACTGTACGTTTCGCCACGCGAGACGGGGGCATCGGCGCGCGGAGGGGGAGTATACCCCCCGATGTTAGAAGCGCTATCGTCCCGCAACGGACGATATTCTTCGCGCGGGGGAGCACTGGGTGCAGGATCGGCGCGTTGAGGGGCTGCGTAAACCTCGGTATGTGGAGGAGTGTAACCTCCAACTCCAGATATACGATCCTCAGGCCGCGATAGATGTGTTCCCTCGCGCCGGGGGACGCTGGCCGGCGAACTGGCCTGGGGCGACGTGGAGTAGGTCTCGGCCTGATATGTATCCCCGTGAGGAGGCGCCCGAGCGTCCTGTGGGGGACGATATCCATCCTCGCGCTGGGGAATACCCGGCGCCGGGGTAACGCGTAAAGGAGAAGTATACGCCCCCACGGGAGGCGTGCGATCGTCTTGGGAGGGAAGATATCCATCCTCGCGACGGACTGGCGAATCAGCATGCGGTGGTATGGCGTACGATGCGTCGCCGCGCAGAGGAGTCTCGGTTGTATCAGCGCGCGGAGCCGCGATATGCGCCGGAGACGTCTGCGGCGGGAAATATCCGTCCTGGCGCTGCGGAACACTCGAGGCGGGAGTGGCGCGTGAAGGGGTGGCGTACGTATCTGCGCGCGGAGGCGCCTTGTAAGATTGATCATCGGGCGACAGTTGATATATCCCCTCGCGTGGGGCACTGAATCCCGATTGGGTACTCGGCGGAGATGAAGAGGTATCGGCGCGCAGGGGGGAAAGATACGCGCGATCTTCCTGCGGCGGACTATATGCGTTCGTGGGCACCGCTAAGCTGACTCGGGAAACTGCGTGAAAAGGGGCGGCATACGCCTCGGCGCGCGGATACACGTCAGTGCCAGACGCGCGAGCCTCCTGCTGTGTGTTATATCCGTCTTCGCGCGACGATAGACTGCCGCCCACAGAAGACACGCTGGGGGCGCGCCTAGGAAGTGTCGGGGATTGGAAGTAGTCACCGTCTTCGTGCAATGCAGCGATCCGGGGAGGTGAAGGGTTATCAGATCTGGAGACATCCGGGGGCGAGAACGGAGGAGATGGAAGTGCAGTCTTGTGCGGCGGTGGCGGGGATCGATGAGGAAGTGCCGGACGCGGCGCGGACTCGGGTGAGGCTTCAGGGGACAAGGGGAAGGACGTCTGCGCGGCATCCACGTACACGATGGCCGTGTTCGCCGGGACGCCTTGCGTCGCGCCGCTGCCGCTCATCTTGAACACGCGTGTGCGGTGAGCGGGGCTATGCGCGCCCGTGAAGCGCTCACCCAATGCACAGGCCGCGCAAAGATCGTATTCGGGGCACTCGAGGCATCGGATGCGTGGGTCACTGGGGGCGATGGGGTGCGCGCAGGCGTCGCAACCGAAGTGGGTGCGGCCCATTGCAGCAGTGGGGGGTCGATGTCAGAGAGTGGGGAGAGGTGTGTTGCTTGTCAGCGTGCCTCGCGTCGTATAAAACCCCTAGCTGTCTCCCGTCAATATTAATTTATTTCCTATCGCCGATCGCACAGCAAATTAGACGGAAGTCTTGGCGCCCAGGAACGCAGGGAAAAGTAAGAACTTCGTACCCAATCGTAGGAAGTTTGAAGGGAAGTTCAGATACTGGAAGGGAGTGTACCCTCCGCGCGTTGCCTGCGGCAGCAGCGTGGGTAGATAAGCCGCCGAGTAGAGTTGGTGTTCGTTGGACGGTCGTTGATAAAGATCTACTAGGATGATTAATTGTCGCTGTAAGCAGACAAAGGCAGCTGGACACACACGGCATCGGATCCAGAGCATTTGCCCTGGATTTAGCCCTGTCAGGAGAAAATACACCCGCAGCAACCCGGAGGACCCTGCGTGACGGTATATCGAGCGCACATAAGTAGTGGGGATTGGTGCAAGTCCGATCCGTGAAAAATGGCCGCCGTACCGGCGCTCAGCCCGTTCGCTCCTCTATAGGCAGACTTGAGATATTTGAGCCGTCCTGCGCTCCTCAGTTCGTATATCCAGAGGGGTGTCGCGTCACGGCTTCAAAAAAGGATCTCTTTCGAAGGGTGGTTTCCTGGCCACCGCCGCAGGTCAGGTCAAGAGAGGTTAAGGTGGGAGCAGGCAGCCTTGCTGGCAGTAGGAAACGAAGAACGAGGCCGCCGCGAGGGTTCTCGGTAATAGGTATTATCGTAATGGAGCTGGGAAAGATTGGCCGAGCTGCCACGTGTAGCAGTACCGGATCAAATCGGACATTCCCGAGCTTCTCCGCGCCCCAACCACGCGCGTCTTTCTTTACTTGCTGCGCGTCTTCCCTTCCTTGTCCGTTCCGTAGAGTACCGCGGGGTGGACGCCACAGGTCTCATTCGACTCCATATATATTCAACAAACTGCCATGCTTTAGCCTTCAAGGGTTGGGAACTAGGACAACCTCGTCCTCCCCACAATATCCTGATCATCGTGATATATTGCAGGTATATTTGAATTTTGGCGGATGTCATCCATTTCGTGCGCACTGATAAGCATCTTCAGGCTGACGGCGTCTCCGAGCTTTGGCACTAGTGCAACGATAATTAGCGCCGGAGGGCCCAGGTCGTTCAATTGCAAGCCCATCATCCCGCCATTGGATCCTTCCATTCATACCACCGGGCCAGAGCGGCTCCTGCAGAAAGGCGCGACTCAACCTTGATAAACCACGGGCGGTTGGGCGGGTACGACACAGGTATTTACATCTTGTTTCGATGTATATCATCCCATGGGGACTTAGGAGGGGCATCCTATTCTCGAAGACCAGCTATTAACTCACAGTGCGAAAAAGATTCCGTCCGATTCTATTCATAGACGCCAACTTAAACATGCCCATCTGTCATGTCGCGTCGCAGTAATCATCCGAACCAGCGTCGTGATATAGCGCGTTCAGCCTTCTTGACACGATCATAGTATCGCTCGCCACATATATGAAGATCAGCAGATTTTGGTGACTCCGATACTCCCTCCGCTATAGCATATTCGCTCCTTCCCATAAATGTGGCTACCACTCGTTCTTACACTCCTTCTCGCTCGCTATGCCTGCGCCCAGGGCAACGACACGATTGCCACCATCACCGGCTCAGCATCCTGAGAGTTCACCACCTCAATAATCGGACGCTTCACATATGTGTGGGACGGTGAATCCGGGCATGATACGTACAACTCATCCATTTTGCGACGCCAACTAATGTCTCCCCGCCCTGCACAGCTGAACAACATAACAATGGAACTCATATCTGGAAGAGCGGAAGGTAGCCACGAGACTAGGCGTTAGAGATATGCTAACCAATCTTCTGTCAGACAACGGCAACGATGTCGCGGACATAATCAGTAATCAGTGAGAAATGGCCTCGACAGCCGCCAGTGTTGTCTCACTACTCGCAGTTGTCGACCGTCCCCAAAGCGCCGACAACGACGTCGTCTACGAATTTCATTCTGCGGTCTGTTCCTTCTCTTCGAATGGAGCGGCAAAGTTTGAAGCCTCTACAGACACCCCCCGGCGACTATCACGTCCGAATGAACGGCACGATCTGGAGTGGCACCACAACACTCTCCACTACCACCGCCCGATCTAACACATTCAACGTCAACACGAGCACCAGCTACCCCTGCAACACGCCCCCGTGGATGCCAGTGCGCAGTGTTACTGACCCCGGATACAGCCCCCTGCGTATCACTGACCTTGTCGGGGGCGACGTTGAGTACCAGACCAATTTAAATGACGGCCAGTTTTCCAGTCTCTCCGTCGAGTTTACCGTGGTGGATGCTTTCTTTGATGTGTGTCATGCAACTTGGACCCCCGACAGATACTCAAAGGCGGTGATGTACAGGCTACCAACATGGCAATGACGATGGAATTCGTGATCTCTGATACAGAATACACCCCAGGATTCATAACCATCGTGGGTATTTCCGTGTCCACCTGGAGCTCCAATGTAACAGCTTACTGCACCAGGTCCCGGATGATACGAACCAATTGACCTTCGACTATCCAACGGGTAACATTATCCTCGCCCCCGGCGCGTGGAAGGCGAGCCTCTCCGCACATGTTCAACCCACTATTAATTCCTCGGCGTAGATCCGCTCAAATTTCACGAACACCAGTCCGCACAATCCCGGGAGCTTCGTCGCTTTGTCGGACGAGTTCTACGTCGCGCTGGAGGCGCCATGTGCAGGACTCACTGTCAATAATTCGACATCGGCCACGTCTGCAGCATCGCCTGGGCCATCCGCTGGGTCAGGGGGGGCAAATTCGTCTAAGAAAAATGGCAGGGGCCGCATGCGCGCAGTGTCTCTTGTGAGTTGGTCCCTCGGCGTGTGCATGTTGACGTCGGCGTTGAGGATGATCTAGGTGGCAAGACATTTACTTGACAACCTTAAAATTCAGTTTTCTATACCAGTTCCTACCATAAGCTGTTCAGCACTCGTTTTTCGATTCTTGCGTTATGTCCCTCTATACCAGCGGTCATTAATCTCGTCACACCGCTGGATAATCGTGTATGAGGATCTGTACCGCCCCGCCGTGCACAGTGTCAGGTGCAGTGAAAATATATAACTATTTCCGCGTGGGGAAAAACATTGTCGCTTTGAACTTCGCGTCTGTACAATTCGACCACATTCGAATTGACCGAGTAGTGTGTCAGGGGATTTCTCATACCCGGGCTCGAAATGTTCGGGCACATTTATCGGCCCGATCTCGAATGGCCGGGTCGGCTTGGGCCGGCTTGACTCGGCGGACTGATCAACTGATGGCCTGTTCTGTCGATTCTGTGGTGCTAGGTCTCAAGGCAATCAGAGGGAAAGCACGGAGTGAGGGAACGCAACCCCAAAATGTCCATGAATTTATGCGGTGTTGTACGGCTGAGGACAAAAAGGGACCCGAGTGGGAATTTCTCTTCGAGGTATCTCAGTGAAGTGTTCAAAATGGGATTGGCATGCATATTGCTGTTCCCACGTAGCCAAATGGAAGGTGCTCTAGAAGCCGGGTCATTAATCTACTGGGGAATCAACAGGTGTGGGTTTTGAGACAGCATCTGGACGTTCTTCACCATCATTGGAACCATAGAGTACTACTCGACTCAATGAGAGGTCGGAAATGGCGTCCCAAATAATCCAGGGACCAGGAGTAGCAACCTCAATACGATCCGCGATGTCCCAAAAGCCATGGTTTCTGCACAATCGATCATTGAATGATTTGAATCGTATCAAACTTACCCCAACGAGGGAATTTTACGCGAGAACTCCGTTTTGCGTTGGTTCTTCTAAGTTCAAGTGCAGTACCCCGTCTGCACCACCCGCGCTCCCCGGGATATAATCGCACAATGGGGCCGCATCGTTCACAACTCGCATGGAACGAGGTGAATTCACATATACGCAGGAAATTGATGCTAAGATTGCTTCACTCATAGACTTCCAATGGCGGGTGGCGATTAGGTTGGATTCCATGTGTATCCCTTTGCGATATCAGTAGATTGTTGGGAAGGTCGTTTTACAATATTTAGTCATAGAATTAGGACCTTTCGCAGATACGTGCCTCCGAAAGTCGTAGGAGCTTCACAAGACACACATCCCAACGACAATCGCCACCCCCACGACACCAGCGATTCTCACCCCGCTGCGAGCGGCAGCGCCCGGGGAAGGACTGGTGGATGGCGCGGAGTCAGTGGTACTGGCGGCGCTGGAGGGTTCTGACAATGTGGGCCGAGAGGTCGAGGGGCTGGTCGTCGTGATGGGTGGGGATACGGAGGTTACAGCGGAGGTGATGGTCGTCATACTCGACGAGCTACTTGGAGGAGTCGCGGAGCCTGTGGATGTCGCGTTATGGAATAAACGGAAGCGAACTGGAAAGATCGCGGACTAGGGGACCCAGATGCCGAGAGTGAGCCAGAAGCTATGACAGCGGTTAACTGTGCAGCGACATACATTTAATATACTCACCCGCGGCGCACATGCCCCCTAGAATCGAATTGACCTGCGCTTGCTCAGCCTGAGAGCACGAGGTCGTCCGGGCGCATTGCTCCACACTCGACGAGAAGGCCGTTTTGCACAGACAAGGTGTATCCGAGCTAGAGCCGACAAGACTGAGCAATTGGGCAAGATCCATACAGAAGCAAGGGAAGCGCACAGGTCGCATCCGTCCTGGATTGCGGCAGCCCTCGCGCACCCGATGGCGCACTGAGGCAAAGTGGTCGCCTGAGCAGCAGCAGAGGACACCAGCAGGCACAGGATAGCAAGTGTTTTGAATGGGCAGCACATCGAAAACATGGCGGCGCAACAGGACTGGGGCGGGTCGTTCAAAAGCTAGGTCAAAGAAGCGGCGGCGATTGCAGTGGAGCTAAAGAGGCAGTGCATGCATGTGACCCACGCGACGCGTTGCGATCACGACAACTATGTACAACGTTGCCGCGAATCAACGGGTATGAAATCATGTAAAATGAGAAAATGAGGCATTCTAGAAGATCAACACAGCTCCAATGACGGCCAACCTCAGCAAACTTGCCAAAAGCCTAAGATATCGACAGATGGCGAGGCCACGCGGAGGCCTCAATCATGACACAGTACAAGTAAACCCCGTAGTCTCTCTGACAGTATTGATCTGCTTTCCGAATTTCAATAGTTTCCGAGGTCTGCGCGCTCGGCGTTAGGTCTTGTATCTATGTGGAACTAAATGGCATTTGTAGGGAGCACTAATGAACACAAGGTGCTTTCTCTTCACCGCCTAAGCAGATCCTGAGAGAACCGATCTAATCGACCTACTAAACCAAATCTTGAAGTCAGGGAGCAGGGATAAAGACTAGAAAACCCTGCCGACACCACCACCCCCAGGAAACACAATTTTCGCACTTATGCCCGGCGCACCGGGCACGTCGTGTGGGACTCCAAGCGGGGAGCTCGGGACCGCGCAGGCTGGTCTTTCATTGCCCCCTACCCAATATCCACTAAAACCTGGGGCTCCCCTATCCAGTCTTCGGGGAGCGTGTCTTCGTTTTGTAGCACTCTGTACCGCGTCTTGATGGCTATCTCCGCCCAAATCATTTTCTCGGGCTTTTCCGTTTGCCGGGCCATTAAATTCGGCATCAAGCTTCTGGAATTTTGCCACCACGCTCGCTGAGCAAGTTGGATTTTTCATCTGTCTGAGTGGGACCCAAGCCTCAAATCCAAAGAAAACACGCCCCCAAGACGTGTTTGGGTTTCAAAAATTACATAATAGCGGCACGGCCGATCACTCGATCAACCTTACTGACAGACTATAAGTCTATAACAAACGAGGTACGAGTTGAGAATGTTATAGCGTCTGTTTATAAGAGACTAGAGATGAATTGACATACACAGGCTCAGTTAAATTCATCGTCCGTCTACAGTGCATCCTAATCGAGTTAATTCTTAATTCAAGTCCTTGTGTCAAAGAAGGGTCGCTCGTCTGCCACCTGCAGCACACGTTATGGGTAATTCAGAATACTTAGAACCCATCCGACGGTACAGCGCTGGGCGCATCGGATGAGAAGGCGCTGGCGGTGCCCGAGGCAGTAGCAGATGCGCTCGCACTGTTGGTCGGAGGGAAAGAGAATACTGTGCTGGTAGGTGTCCCCGTCTCAGTGTCGGTGGTTGTCGCAGTCACAGTGTCAGTTGGGAGGAAAACAAGGCAGGTGGTGAACACGGCTTCCGAGTCGTCAGGCTGCGAGGCGTGAGATGAGGAACTTCCGAGCTGCATAAGAAATGGGGAACGTACGATAGTTGGGTCATTGGAGCCATTGCCGGAGTCGGAGGTCTGTGAGATGATGAGATGCTGGGGTGGAGAATGATGCGACAAGGTACGCACGCTGATGGGGCCACCGGGGTTGACTCCCGACGGGACAGGTGTGTCCGACAGCGACTAGAGGGTCAAAATATGTTTAGAACAGGGAGGGCCCAGGTTGGGGAAACGAACCAGTATAGGCCCGCTAGATTCCGCACTTGAGGCGGACGCCGATGAGGTAGGTGATGCCGAACCTGAATCTACGGGCAACGACAGACTCGGTAGTGCCGAAGCGCTCTGTCAAGGAATGAGTGACGTTAACAGTCGGAGGCAATGTTGGGCAGACCGTGGCCAGTGCGGTAGTCGGAAAGTTGGTGTCGGTGGTGTCCTGCGCGTACAATATTGAGTTTCTGTTTGATGTCTTGAGATGTACGACTCACCGTCGTCGGCGTCGGAGCAGCGAACGTGAGCGTGAGACATGTGGTGTAAATCCCAGTCACCACGTAGCCGCCGGTGTCCGTGGGGAAGATATCGGTAGTGGTGCTGGTGAGCGTCGAGCTGTCCGTGGTGCTTATGCCCACGATCCCGGAGGCTGTTGCGCTCGCGCTCGCAGTGTCGGAGTCCGTAGCAGTGGGGCTGGACGAGATTTCAGACCGAGAACGCTGGGGAGAAAGGGTCAACGAGAATTGTTCAGCGGGAACTGGATTCCTCACCGAGACTGCCTTAGCATTAACAGAGTGTAGGGCGCTCAGAGCGACGGCAGTAGAGATGAGGTTGGTGAAGGTCTTCATAGTGAGCAGCGAGTGGGAGGGGAGATGGTGCAACTTGATGTTACCTACATTCGGGCAAGCAGTGCTTTTATATGTGCGAAACGGAGCGAGTGCGGAATGGAGCGAACATTGAAACACTCCGATGAAACCTCGCCCCCGTCTCACGCACTCCACAAAACGGGAAGGGATTATATAATGGATCGCTGCGGAGACAAGGCCATGGAGATCTTTTCTTGGGGTAAAAGCGGCCACGGTCGGGGTATCAATGAATTGCGCTGATAGTCATCGCCCTGCATATGTACGGATTTAGCAAGAGATCAGATGGACGTCCGAGTGTGCAGTACGTACTAGTCTAAATTACAAGGCAAGTCGGCCGGATGTTAAAAGGCCTTTGAGCTGTTACTTCGACTTGGAAAGTTGAAAGTTGAAATACAGCGTTGGTGTCGGAACGTATGGAGTCGGAGATAACTCTCCCACAGGGTTACGCGAGGTCGCAGTTGACTTCTGACGTGGCAAGCTGTGGTTGACAATTGGTCCAAAAACTGACTGCTTTTATCTTCCAGCCAGCGAAACTCCCGTCGGGAATTTGACAAGACCCATGCGCGGTCCGGAAAACTTTTTTGCATCTGGAAATTACAGGATCATGACCCGAGCATGAAACATGAATATCCATGGATGATGTTTATAGATGGTGGAGCAGCGATTGACGCCGACCGATGCCGACAACTTGAGCATGAACAGTTGGCAGCGGGCGGCACGTTGTCAGGCTGCTTCAGGGGAAAACCACCAGTTGCGCCTCAAGAAAAACGGAGATAGGAAGCGGAAATATCAGAACAAGAGCACTCGTCGACTCGAGGCTTTCAATTGTGGCAACACTGGAAACGGGCGCTGTTGGGCAGAGCTGTCCTTGCGCGAGAAACCCAGATGCATGACAGAAGAGCCAGAGTAGGGCTCCGACCTGGAAGGGCTCAGGGGCGAATAAAGATCAACGCCACCGATCGTGGACGGTTGCCACTTAACGCGGGTTCATGCTGGAACTGAGTCTTTTGTGCGCGAATGCCGGCACTGTCGATCCAAGCGCGGTAGAAGAACAGGAATTGCAGCGGGCAACAAGGCGGGAGATAGACTCGTGACCAGTCTGCCTACGGAGTGCAACAAATGTGGCGAGCACTGTTGCCGTAGGCAGACTGGTACTGTTCGGAGCTGTCACTTGAGACGGGCCTGAGTTTGAATTTTTTGGGTGGTGCCGATCACGGCATCACGGTGGCTGAGCCTTGCCATCAATTTCGATGCAACTTTGAGTCTTGTGTACAGGCCGCTCAGATACCTACGGATAATTCTGAGGAGACAGAATTTAGGCAAATAAGAATTGACACCTTCCACCCCTTTGCATTTTGTGTAATAGAGTTAAATTGAGCCCAGGGCGGACGGCATCAAAATCCCGCTCGTGCCTTTTGTTTGGTCCGAATAGTACCAGTCTGCCTACGGCAAAGTGCTTGCCACATTTTTTTGCCAGTTGTAGGCAGACTGGTTACGAGTCTAGGCGGGAGAGCGTCAGCGTCATTTAGTCGGAGACAGCGCGGTATTGATCCGATCAATACTACACAGCCACGCGCAGCCCACCACACTCTTCTTTGCTTTTCTCTCCACCGCATTGTCCTCAAGCAGCGCCCCATGGATGCCGCGAAGGAGAGACTTTACTTAAAGCAATGGGCTCTCGGCGGCAGCATGCTTTGGTTAACAACACCTGCCGGAACGGTAGTCACGACTCAAATTGCAGCCAGCGCGCTGAAGACTCGCTGCTTATCTATGATTGTCCTGAAGAGAATTATCGACGTTACAAGGAAGTCGTTTATACACGGAACGATACTGAAGGTGAGCCTGATTTCCGTCGGCCAAATTGTCTTTTCCTTCAAGCGTTATTCTACATCCCACGTTAGCTCCTCGTTCGTTGATTCAGATTTCTGCCATGACATACGGTGAGTTCAGAGAGTTGGGAAATCGAAATGGCGCTTACAGTCTAAGCAGAACCGCGCGCCAGCGGAAGCTCCGGTGTCCCGGAGCGGCGTCGTATCTCCCGGGTTGTCTCCCGGGCACGCTGGGCGCTGCGTGCTACACGGCACATCAACTCGCTTTCGCCGAGAAACGCTATCTCCAACTCGAACTCCTTCACAGTAATCGTGGTGGAGGTAACCCCGATGCGGCTCTCGGGGCGTGCCGTAGCGGAGGACATGGTTGTTTATGGATGGGTGGTTAGGTGAGACGGCAGGACGGAGAAGTTTGGGATATGTGTCGATACTGAGGCTGATTTTATAGACTGGAGAGCGGAAGCAATCGGTCTCAGACACTAGTGGAGCTGCAGGTCTCGCCCGGGTGTATCGGCTAGCCGGTTTCACCCTCACTGGCATGGCTCGGGACAAATCACAGCCGGGCAACCCGGATGCTCGAGCGCTACAAATGCGGTGAGTTTTGGTTGCGTGTTCCTCCACTTCTTCCGAAAGCCCATCAGAATGCAGTTCTCGGAATGCCTCTCTCTTCAACACAAACGCCACCGTGTTGGGATTTTTTTTTGCTCTATCCTTCAACCTCTGTCGCGATTATCAAGAATAGAGAAACAAAATCAAGACCGCGCTAATCGCTTCAATGGCACTTCATTCATCATCTTATAGGTTTCACGCCGGGATTCCTATTTCCTTCCCGACTGAATGGAATTTACATGACGATGATCCTGAGAGCATGCGTGCGGATTTGAATCTCAAACGCTGGAAGCGCTCGGCGTGGCGCTCCTGCAGTTAATGTATTTTTATAAGCCCGTTTCTGTTTGACCATCTCCCGATTGACGCACCAGCCATCGTTCAGGCCCATTCAGGCTTCTCTCGAACACTCACGCTACAGGCACCTTCAATCCCCGGTACGTCTCGCGCTCCTCATACCTGCTGAGTCCGGTACTACTGAAAGTTCGGACCTTGCATTGCCATGCGACCGCACACCAATCCCTGTCATTTGCGAGATGTAGCTTCCTTGGTAGCTTCTATTTGGGCTGAGATCTTCGAGCAACGACTACTGCCTGCCTGTCTCTCTTTGGTTCCTCGGGGTGATGATCTTCGTCCGTTGATGGCAATCGCGCATGTTGTAGTATGGACTTTTGGCAAAGGCCGTCTATCATGAAATGTGTTCGAGGTCGTCCTATCCTCGCGGAGATGTGACATACGGGGTCTTCGAGAAGCCGCTATCTTCGTCTTTCCTCGAGTTTAGGACTTGTGTTACTTTAGTCTAATACCACACAGATACAAATGTTATTTTATTTCATTTCCTTCACACCATCTTGACGTCGCGGCGCCGGGCACTCTTCGCAAAAAACGAGATGAGTGCAGCGGCTCCAGGGACCCCCTCTGCGCAGCCGGGCTGTGCGAGACACACTTACATTTTTCTAGGTCAATCGATTGCGGAGTGCAGAGAGGAGTTCAGCACTCCCCTGTTTGGGATCTGAGCATACAAAAGCTCTCCCTCCTGAAGGAGTCCTCAGCTTTTTTGGGCTATCTCGCTCCTGCTCGCACTCGCTCGACTTTCTCAGTTTTACCCACCCACCCGCATCCTTCGACTCGTTCCGTAGTTACTCAGATAACTCGTATCACGATGGTCCTGTTTGCTCTGTTCCGACAATACCCCGTTTGCGATTCCTTTCCCATCTCGCAACTGGATAAATTTCCTTTTTCTGGCGACTGATTCCAAAGTCTATTTTCAAGCAGATGCCTCGAATCACCCCCAATTTGTGCTTTCTTCCCCGTACACTTGGGTCCCTGCTTCAAAGTTCCGCTGTCTCGGTTCGCCTCAAGGCTTTTCTCCCACATTTAATTTTAAAGATCTCAAATTAACTTCAACCTTGCTGTTCGTATGGCGTTCGGTTTATTCAGACGGGAGACGATCGAGCGCTCAAAACCCACTCAAAAGGTGGGCCTGTCGGATCTTACATCGTTCTTTCCTGCCATCCATCATCTTTGCCACCCTCTCGCAATAATTCATCCGTCTTTCATGGCTGTCCTCGCATGAAGCTTGAAACCCGGGAAGATGCCGCGAGCATCAAGTTGAGATATGTCTTGCTGCATTTCTTCTCTCCCCTCCTCTTCCTCGCCACTTCCGGCAACCCCCCAATCTGATGAACACTGCTTCAAACTTTCAAGTCTCGACTCGCTACCTGACTGTTGAATTGTATCACAGACGATAACCTTTAATCGATAGACAAGACCTCTCGGCGCCTGGGCAACGCCTCATGAAAGCATTTCAAGCTCTCAATATCTCACACTGCACGTCTAACTTTCAGCAAGATTACTCAAGGTGTTCAAGTGTTCAATTCATTATAACCGAAGCCCCGACACCAATTTCTCATGTACTCCCCCCCTCCGTCCATCATGGTTTCCATACGCCGCGGTTCGTCGGTTTTCCTTTTCCGCAGCATACTGCATGACTCGGCCGTACGAGATGGGAAAAGTACACTGTGCAGCATGCCAATTTGTGCTAGGTATTTGACTCACTCAGCTCATCCTTCGCTTCACTGATGTTTCTCTTTCTACACAGATTTACATCTGCCTGGTTGTCGCACAGCGCGAGCACAGGAAGCCTATCCCACGATGTTCTTCATATGTGAGTCTGGCGCCATGCACAGAGGGCCCAAATCACTCATGTGCCAACAGGATGTTGCTAGCTTCCTGTGTCTCGCGATTCATTATCTATCCGGGTGCGCAGCAATCATGTTACCATATCAGGGTGTCATTCTCCCTTCGCCGAGCTCGACCGTTCTCAGCCACCTTTCTTTTTGGCGTCTCTCATAATAAGTCAGGCCCAGAAAATCAATTCATATGGGAGGTGAGATTTGAGTCCCGTATCTCCCATATCCTTCTGCTAATACTCCCGTCGCCTCCGCAGCCGCCGGTCGTGCCGAAGGATGCCGTGGCACTTTTCGTTTGGAGATTTACGGCCATAACGTCGAAAACTTTTCGCAAGAACTCTGTCATTCAACATCATCCTGGTAGGATGCTTTTTTTTTGAATAATTCACATCATGTATCAGACTCTCCATTAAATTCATTTCAACCTCTCGAGTAGAGAATATGTCTGTTTGCTTCAGAGTTATATCATACGCCCTCGCCCCCCTAGCCGGAGCAGAGCGAAGGCATGTCTTATACTTTATTACACAGAAGTCATGTACACTATATCAATAAAAAGAATGACACATGCTTCTTTTGACTATATCTCAAGTGCTAGGCAATAAATTTGCGAGAAATTACATTTGAGGGTCTTCAGGAAGCGCAGGCGGGAATATTGGGATGAGTGATGCGATCAAAACGCCTTTGATGCACCGTCAGGCGGGTCAAGAAGGAAAACACCGAGATCCCTCGTTGGCTATGCACATTTTTCGGAGGGTCTGAGTCGCCCAAACGAAAGCCAGACATCTTCCCATAGACTTTTCCCTTTGAGCCGAACTGAAATACTGTATAATTACATTCAATTCGACCGGGGGTGTGATGCGTGACCCGAATTACCAGTTTGACCATTCGACCAGGGCCGAAATTTCGCGTGACAGAACCGAAATTTTCGACCACCAGAACAAAAAATTTCAAATTTACGCATCGCGGAGGAGATTTCGAGCAGTTTTGATGCCTGCGTGACGAAAATTGCATTCGACCAAGGGGTGGCCCGGGTGGGTGACGCGTGACGAAACACCAATATTCGCCATCGACAAAGGGGTGATTGACGCGTGACGGTCGAATTGAATGTAATAACACAGTATACAGGGGTATTTTTGGCTATTTTGTCCACTTTTTTTGGAAGGGCAATGTGTGGTGATGTGGGCATTGCCCGTTGTTAGCAAACAAGCCACGACAGGCGACCTCCTTTCCTCGACGTGATGCGCGACCACGTTGCGGCTTGTACTTCTCACATACGTTCTCTTAGCATTCATCCTAGCTCCTATCCTACTTCTGTACATGTACATTCATGCCCGACGTCCCTTATCCCGCTTTGTTCTCGCGCCTTGTTTTCGACACTGTATATATAGCCTGCGAGCTGCAGCAGTAGACATCCGCGTCTCACACTGCGCTCGCAGTTTCCTTAGATCTTTGTTGTCGCATACAATTTTGACCCCACCCTCCATCCCTATTACAATTTCTTATATCATTTTCATTCCACCTAACTACTCAGTAATTACTTGTCCCTCGTGGCTGGCTTGAGTCTGATCCACTGTGATCAGCTCGAGAGTTATCTGGACCCAAATAAACATTTGATCCCAAACACTCCCCTCGTCCCTTCCTTTCCGGTTTTGCGACGGAGGCTAATGCACTTTTTGGCCATTTTGCAGCGTCAATAGCGCCCATTGCCTGTATATTTTTTCTCCATTTAAGCTGTAGGATGGCATAGTATGACCTGCACTTCAATTTGGGTGGTTCAGATTTGATGGGAAAAAATCAGAGCCCAAACTCCAGATTCAGATGTTGGCCTTTTTTCGGTTCTTGACCACCACCCATGCCACATCAATATTATTTGATCTCAGTATTGACCCAAAGTTATCAATTAGGTCCCCCACTACCATCTCGCTCTTTGCTTCATGCGAAAACATGCACTCAATCCGGAGATATGGGCGAAACAATCATGTGACATTCTTTTTGTTGATATAGTGTATATGTCGTCGTTCCCTATACATATCCTTCTTGGGGCTCTCGGTTCCACACCATCGTCTTCCCAACCCCGGCCGCGTCGTGTGCGCGCCCCGCCCGCAGAAGGCGCTTGAGGAAAGAGTACTGGCGCGCCATTCTACCAAACCCCTTGTACCGGTCCTGTGATCATTGTTAGCACAATCCCCCTATAATCTCGTTTATAACTTACCGGCACTCCCTTCGGCCGTCTCGGCGCCTTTTCACTGCTCCGGAGTCGCCGCCTCGCTAAACCTCCTCGCTCATTCGTGAGTACGTCGGAATTAGATCTCTTCTATGACTGATATGATGGTGCCTTGCTGCGCCGCCGCAAACATGGATCCCGGGCGCCTTGTGGCACTCTATCTAATAATATGCACTCAATTCCGAGCAGTCCCTTCTCAATGCGTTGGGATACAATTTCTGGAGGATTATCGATGGCGCTGGTAACGAATGCCCGGGATGGCTGGTCGCAACCTCTGTGCATCTTTACAAGCCCCCAGTTCATAAATTCACCGCTGGCGCATCCACCGGAAATTGAGAGGTTTCGGGCCGCCCTGAAACGTTCCTATTTCAGGCGCCTGGTCACATGGATTCCCATATAAGGCAATTCACGTGACCGTGCTCCTGAAACCAACGCAGGAAGTTCTAGTGCTGTCTAAAATTGGTCCTCGGCCGTGTAATTTACTGTAAAGTTGCCCGGACCCCGGTGTAAAAAATGTACTTTACCTGTAAAAATTGACCGAAAAAAACGCTGAAAATCCGGTTTTTTCGCTGTGTAAATTACGTATTTTACCCTGTAATTTACGTGTAAAATTGGGTCGATGTAATTTACATCGACCAATTTTAGACAGCACTAACTGCCAGGAACGTTTCAGGGCGGCCCGAAACCTTCCAATTTCTGGTCTGACAGGTGCCAGCGGTGACCACGGAGCTGACCGCAGCATATAGCTTCTGAGCGCAAGTAAGCGCCGACCATGTGCATATATATATAGTGTCTGCGACTCATGTCGACTATCCCTAGGCACCGCTCTTCACTCATCATGGACGCCAAAATTGACCACGCTGATGCAGCTATGCAGAATGCCGGGAAGCTTATCCAGCAAGTGGCGAACTGTGAGCCTACCCTTCATTTGATCGAACACCTGTCTCACCTGATGTTGGCCCAGCAACCTCGAAAAAACAAAACAAACCGACGATCCGCAAGATTCTGACAGCCCTCCAGCAGACCATGGGAGTGCTCGGTGGCGCTGCGGAAATAGATCCCAGAGCAAAGGTGAACGCATACAAGCTGTCAGGTTGGATCACTTGATTGACTCAGTCCATAGACGGCAGTGACCTTATTCATGGTATGAACATGAGACAAATGACTGTTTGTATTACTGAAGCTCCTGGGCCATGACAGAGCGTCCTCCAGCTGGAGATCGACAGGCGGGAAAATGATGAAGAGATCGTTGCCGTCTGCTACTCGATGGTAAGTATGTGCGAGATTGACGACCCTGACTCTGAACCACATCGTGTCAGACATCGATGGTATTCGTACTGCATCATTTGAACAGCCATGTGGACAGGGCGGAAGATTTAATGGACCAGTTGGCGGAGCAAATGAGCAATATGAGTAATACAATTAAGGAATTCGGTATGTCTCATGACTCACCTCATATATTGAAATAAATGTATTTTCCAGGTGCTTTTGCCGATGTGTATTACACCAAGTGCAAATCCTTCCTAGGTACACATTATCTACCCCATCCGCGGTTCACCACTTGATGGATCCTCAGTACGATTCAGCCGCGCCAGTGAATTCAAAGGCAAAATCAGAGGGTTCGTGAGCCAATTCCAAGAATATCAGTCCAACATCGAGTTCGTGCTGGTTGTTCAAATGGCCGGAAACCAGGGTAGAATGGCAGCCGATGTTCGTGCGATTAAGGACAGTATCTCTACCCTGATCAATCACGTCGGGGCGCCGTCCGGGGAGAACGAAAAGAAGGCCTGGGAATACATCAAAAGGCACGGTGTGGAAATTCTGGAGGTAGAAGCACTGAAATCTCCGGAAACACAATTACTTATCATCTTAATCAGACGGAGGAGGGCCAGACTAATATCGGCAAGATCCTGCAGCAGTCAATCACATCGAATACCATCCAGGCGAGCTCAGAGGTGCAACAATGGAGCTTACTGAGGTGATTGATCGTTCAACCAACAAAATTCTGAACCGGGTGAGTGCGATGTTGTGGCATTTCTTTTGTGTGTTGAGTTGCACATAGATGGACTCTGGACCACACGATTTGATTGACGAGCCTGATGTTAAAGAGATTTGGAAAGGTATTGTGTGTGACTTTCTCCTGTGGTCCCTTTAAGTATTCGCACCCAGGGAACGGATGGAAGTTTAGCGTCAAGTCCCGGACCTTCGTCGATGGTGCGTAAAGTGGTACGTTACCTACCCTGATGGGAGATTTAAGTCTCGCCCCAAGCTCTGTGCAATTACTACACGAGTAAATTCGCTGGTAAGCCCGCTGAAGAAGACGAGGACGACAGTTGGACCTTGAAAGTCCTGGGCAAAGTAATCAGTATGTGAATGCTTTACTACTCGCCCCCGTATGCTAAGCTTTTTAAAGACTATCCGGCTCTCGGTGAAGCTATCGATGAAGACTCAAGTGGTTTCATTTCTGTCCACGAAATGAATCACTTCTTGAAGAAGAACAAAGACGACTTGAAGATCTCCACTCCCACGTGGTTTGCATTGTGAGCCGCGGAAACATAAATTCACTTCAGACTATTCTGATGAATGGAATGCTAGCTGGGCCGTCGGCCCTCGATATCTCAACGATTCGTAAGGGGGCTTGCATTTCTCGCGTACTATTTTTGATGATCGGCAGGTACACGGACCAAATTTCCGAAATCATGAACGATTTAGAAGACCTCTGTCGCAAACTGAAATCCGATGCTGACCACGACGACTTGGACCTATGTATCGACGGGTACCTCGAAACGATCACGGTGATAAAATTCATCACTGAGTGGTCCGAATTCGACGACGATGTCCTCGACGATATGGGCTTCGAGCGAGAGGATCTCGTCCGCGTCGCTGACAGGCTGGCAGCTCGAGACCGAGCGATAATCGCAGATGCGCTGAACGGAATTGATTATAAGCTGACCGCGGCAGCCATGCTTCCTCCCGTGACACAGCAGTCCGGATTCCGCATTGAACAGGTATGTTTCATTGTCTCCTACTCGCGGGGTGACCTTACGACATACGGGAAACACAGAGCATCATGGTTTTACTGTGTCTCATCCTCCGGAAACACCATCAGACCATCTCTGATGGAATGCAAAACATGACCAGACAGGTTTTCGCGTCAGAATGGCAGGCCATGGACGACACCCTCTGGGTGTTGGTGGAGGAGTTTCACGACCGGTTGAAGGATCTATGTCGCAGCTGGCGTTCCCAGAAACAGGACGTGGAATTGCAAATCAGCTGTTATGCGGGCGGACTATTCAACGGCTGGTACCAGGAGGCAAGTTTCGCCCGTTGTGCAAAAGATCGTGCTAATCCCCGCAAGTAGTACATCAAACCAGGGAGTCTGATCAAAAAATTATTAGAGGACAACGACGATGAAGAAGACGACGCAGACGCGGATGGCTCGAGTGCGCCCCTTTCCCTGGATGCAAAGGTACGAAAAAATCGACAACATTGAATTTGTCGGAGATTCACGTGTCCGGTTGAAAGGTCGATCAGCTATCCCAACGTGTATCAGCGCTCGACACTCGCTTGGAAACGATTGAGCGTCTCTTGAAACAGATCGGTGGAGTTCCCTCCAGCGCACAGACGGAGGTTGAAGACTCTGTTCGTGGACATAGTGCTACGCGGGCCACAGAGTCACAGGAACAAACCACATCTCATGAGGCACCTCAAATGGGTGATGAAAGCTACAACGATGAGCGTGAGGTGGGGCAGGATGAAGACAGTGACACTGGGAAAGAACAATACAATAACGGTTATGACGGGAACGAGAGGGAAAACGAGGGTGAACAAGGGGATGATCCAGAGGAGCCTGAGGACTACTAGGCACATCGGTATTTACTACTCACAGTTTAACATGTTCATTTGTCATGGGCTTTCTATTCTGGGGTTTTTCCAGTCGTCTTAGTGTGGGCCCAATCATCTTAGGGGCGGGTTCTTATATTGTCTCGTGGACCATCGCTGGAATGTCATTCGATGTGGTCCTGCAGCAGCAGCAACTGGGAGGACCCAACAGATATAAAATCATGATCAGACTGACTGCAGAGAACACTTCCCTAAATTGCATCCATGTTCACTTACTGGGTTCGCAAATGTCTGGGCAAGTTATGTTCGAGTCCCCTTCGATGAGTTGGCAGCCACAAATTGGGTTTTGGGGAGGCGCGAGGGATACTGACCGCCCTGATACTAATCAGGAAACACCAGTTTGCCCGGTAGCCCTCCCTTTGTGTTTGGTAGCAATGGTAGTATTGGTCGCCGCTCACCAATATCTTGGTGGCAACCGATAGTTCTGATATCCTTCGGCTGGTCAGCCAGTAGCATTAGTAGCGTCAGTTATCGTGGCGGGGTTCTTGGTAGTGTTAGTATTCTTATAGTGCCTGCAACACGAGCGGGGCATTTGTGAAAACCTTTCGAACGGTCTAATAGTAATTCTATACACATTAATCAACGCCCTGTAGAATTTGGCTCTGGCGGGGACTTTCCAGGCAAGGTAATTGCAAAGAGAAGTCAGGACTGTTAGGCCCGGTTACAAACCAGTGGGGAATGTGCTACAACTAGGCTAGCTTTATAGACTTGGGTAATAACCAATAGATAAGGAATATCAAATAAGTAGGGTGAAAGCATAGCAACGGATTGGATGACTCGCGGATCACCGCATGGGTAGATAACGAACCGCATGGCAAAGATATGGCCAAGCTTGTAAATCCAACACGCCCTGCGCGCCCCAGGTGTCGCACACGCGCCTGCCGCTGCTCCTTGGCCTTCCTAGAGTCATGCCCACTAACTTTAGGTAGTGGGTCCTGAAGCGCCCTAATGTTGCAGAGCCTCCGCCAATTTCCAAATTTTCATTTTGCACGTGACATTGTCCCTTTTAGGAGCTTTTTTCCGCGTGTGTTCGACTCTCACTGCGGGATTTTACTTTTATTACGTGTATATGCTGACTCAATGTCTTGTGACTGGTAAAGTTGAAATTGCACCTTGAAACAAGCTAAGATAGAGGGCGTGGAAACCCCGCACCCTTACGTAATCTGTCACATGTTACATCATCACGCTCGACGACGAGCAATATAGCATCGCCCCTGGGCCATCAAAGTCAGATTTTCTTCATAGGAGTGTCATTAAGTGCCTATAAGATGAGCTTGTATGTTGTACATTTTGAAAAAGTCTATCTGGTAAGAAGTTATTGGGTCTCATAAAATTTCTTGTGACTTTTTTTCTGAGTATTTCTACGTGCTTTATCACTCGAATGGGACACTTTCGGGAAAAAGATCTGGGGAATTTGGCCGACACAGCCACTGCACAGCCACCCGGCATGTCTCGGCATGGTCCCCGGTGATCTCGGCTGAGTGTTAGGTTGCACCGCTAACCTATCGAGCAGCCTGTACACAGTTTGTGAGAACTGTATCTGGTTTCTGAGCATCTTTATGACTACTGCTGTTGACCAAATGGCTTCCTCCTCACTCATATAGCAGAAAATAAATTGAGAATTTCTCCCGAAGCCAGGATTTGGCCGTGGGAACGCTTACATCAGCCGATTACCTAAGGTGCGGGATTTCCACGCCCTCTATCTTACTTGAAACTTAAAAAGACGTGTGATTTTGACTCCCTACCAATCTGATGTTCTCCACTTGTTGGTTTCCAGTTCGAAGGCAGTTTTGCCCTATAGATTGATTGGTGTAGTACAAATACTTCAGTGTTGGATTGGCAAGCGAGCAAGCATTCCAGCCTACTCTAATCAGTCGAGATGTTGGCAGGATACCAAACAAATATCTTTAGCCATTGCCAAAGCAGCGGAGTGGGTACTATCCTTCACCGCTTCTTGATGACTGATGGCCGTCGGCCGATGAGTGCCGACCACATAACTCTTAACCATTCCATGCACAACTTTCAGGACACATTCTACTCCATCTAAAGCACTTATATATGCAACATCTTGATTCAAAGGCTTGGAAAAATTGTGCAGGACGGCTCAAACTTAGCCAATGCTTCAATCAGAGTTTTATTTGAGATATCGGCGATAGCACACCCTATGTCCTCCTCCTTTGGCAATCTCATGGCCATAGAAGGTTACATTTGGACCTAATTGCACTGTGGAATAGCAAGACCCAATATGTAAGAGGGTTTTGAGTGATTCTGGGTAGAGTTCATATTTGTCCGCCGTGTTTGCATGTCTCGATTAGGCTGTTTTGATGCGAAAAATTCATTTCTACCCACAGATTTTGGTATGAATACTCGAAGTATGATATGGATACAGTCTGTTACTATCCCGACATATATTAAGTCTCCAGTTGTGTTTTAACTGCCTGAAATCACATAAATTACTAAATCCAGTTGTTTCTTTTGAGCTAATCATCGGATTTTTGTTGGTTGAGTGGCCAGAATTGTACCAGGAGTGTAGTAGGGACCCTACCGAGTGTTTATTACAAAAGATCTCGGCAATTGACTCAGAAATGATGGAGAAAATGATGTTTGTCTCGCTTCTAGGTCCTGTACGATAGTATGAATCATACTCAGGGGTTTGTTTGTATTTTTGTTCAAGTTCACCATTGGCAAGGGAAAATTGGGGAAGTCTGTGATACTGCAGTATAATATTGGTAGTTACACTCGACACTGTAGATAATCTCTACTATTACTAATAGGTGTGTGCTCCGTGAGCACATGCCTTAATTACTCTTACTCGCAAACTCTCATGTCCTGACCAAATCAATTCCATGAATGGTCAAGATACAGCACTACACAGGACCCCGACTAAGGTCACAAGTCCCCAACACACTGGTTTACAGGCTCAAGCACTGCCACTTGGCATGAGCTCGCCTTCCATACACCTATCTATTGGATAAGTGTCGAGCATACTCTTTGCGCACTCCACTTGATCCACGATCTCACAAGAAGGTCCCGTGCAGAAGCCCTTAGGCTTCGCAAAATTGGTCTGTCAATAAAACACAACAGGTACTAATTGCCGTGACTGAACCTAAACTTCCGGCTCCAGCCTCTGTTTGATCACAAATAGAGTTCTACTTTTCACCAGGACTGGCATATGTTCAGTTTACCGGTTTAGCACATAGTCCTCATAATCCTGTGCCAAGGCGACTCGATCAAGGAGACAGGGATTTTGTGGACTTGAAACATAGGTTTGCCATACGTACCAGTGAAATAATAACGCTAGACTGCTACAACATGGGGCAGCTCACAGTGTTCAATATACCGATTCGGAATCTCGAGATCGAGTATGGAGACCTGTGAATCAACAGCTTATCTTCTGAGTTTGACCACTCCAGAAAGGAAGGTAACCTTCTCAATGTGCCCCAGATGCCGTGGGAGGACCACATTCCCTTGCAGTAATGGTGCAGCCCAATTTGCCATCCAGTTCGAGCTATGGCCGAGGATCTTCTGACACAGCACTTTCTCTATGTGCAATCAAGGCCTGGATTTGGAGATGGCCCTCTTTTTGGTGCAATTCACTGGCCAAATTATCCAACACTGGGCATCATTGTCAGTCTGATAGCCTGGCCTGACACTGTTCTCGGATATTGTCTGGCTCTCTTCAAACTCTGAATCATTACATCTGTGTAGCAGTCACTTTGTTCCCACCTCCCACCATCAGATATAATTCCCCCAAAACAATTTAAAGCTAAATGGCTTGGTCTCCCTTCCTTGGCTGTTGAATATACTCTGATCTGAATTTCCCATTGGTCTCCTCCGTTGGTCTAGACCACAGGACACATCCTTCGGTCTGTCCACCCGACGTATGCAGTCAGCTAGCATAAATTCCACTTGATTTTAAATAATCCTTGCTGGCAATGCCTTTGCTTGAAGCACATGGAATGTATGTACTGTACAGATTAAATTTTGTTCCTCATGTGAAACATGAATCACCGGCAGTATGTATAAGGTACACATTGGATCTCAAGAACCTCATTATCACTCTGCTGGAGCGAGCAAAGGCATATCTAATCTGGACTGCCTATATTGGTACAGCATATGCCTTTGCTTTGGTCCTGCATTAAGGGGGCTGTGCACCGTGACTAACGTCTGAGTGAGAAAGATTGGTGCATGTTGGCATGTTTAAGAGGTACAAGCAGAATTCGCTTACCCGGTTTCGTGGCGGTAGTTTCCGATGTACTGTAAGTGATGGGAGAAGATGGGGGACATTCCGGTCCACGAGCTTTAGTGTGTCATGTGGTTGAGAAAGCCATCGCTTTGGGATATTAATTCGGATGAAGAATATACCTCAAGATCCCTGGAGATATGATTGGTGCTGCAGTAAGATCGTTCGTAGGCAGAGTACTTTGTGCAGTTGCGTGCAGGTCATTTGATCGAGGAGTACCGCAGGACAAAGACCCAGAACGAGATGACACCAGACAGAGAAAAGTCAACAACATCCGAATGAGGATAAAGAACGGTCAATCAAGTAGTTTTCAATTGATTCCACAGTTAGTGGACTCTGCCGCAAAGCGCGCTACAATTGTTATATAGATCAACGAGATGGCGGAATTCCCGTTACCGCCAGGTAATGGGTTTCTAAGCCCTATCAGTGACAACTGGCCGTAAACTCCATTTTTACTCAGCATTTTTCGCGTAAGCTGATCTAACCCCTCAATGTAAAATATATATTTGCGGGTCGTATGAACGGGTATGCCACAGCTCAACACTTGGTGGAATGACGGCGACTCAGGATTTGGTAACGAGTCGCGAGCTGACAGTAATCGAGTCAGTCCAGTCAAGGCACTGGTTCATCATTCCCGGTAACGTAAGTTACTGGGTCTTAGAGAGCCTGATTTTCAAAAATTGGCCGTGCATCACATTTTCGTCAGCAATTTTAGCGTAATCACATTTTCTTTCCGCCAAAATGCGCCGGCTAACTCTCGCCTTGCACAAGCCGAAGTTGCGGCGATGAACCGCGAATCAAATTCTATAATCTTGCTTATTCTGCGTCTAGAATGTTCTCCGGCCGAAATGGACTGTTCCGCTTGCCACCAATCGACTAGGCAGCTCAGTCGTCTTGTAAGGGCAATGGGGGAGGTTTTTTCTTCTCTTCTACCATGTCCACCTCCGTGACGTTCTGCAAACTGTGCTTTTCTCCTCTGTGAATCCTCTCTCCGAGCAGTCTTTGATGTCTCTTGACCTCTGAAATTCAAGCTCCTCAAACTATCACCTCTGGTGTCCGTACTCTCCATCTGACAACAGTGTCTGTGCTATGTACATGAAGCTTGCAGCTACTGCTGGTCTCTCATCATTTCGTTCCTGCGCCGTGAGTGAATATTAACTAACCGGGTTACAGAGTATAAAATCGGTGAAAGTACAACGCTCGGACCGTCGGGGATCGTATTTCACGTATGATAAGGTGAAGATCATCAAACCAGGCTGACAATGCATGGGGAATTCGATTCCGCAGCACAAACTTCGCACGACACTCACCGAGGGTTCACCTGTCCTAGTGATGTAGCATTCGAAGCCTCTATAATCACAGACCAGAAGTCAGAGATGGGCGGTGTGAAGTCGGACAAAAGAGATGAGATGTTGCTTAGGTTCCCATATTTCTGTCTCACCAGCGTCTGTCATCACATTCTCGCTGATAGGCTGAGGATTCTCCGCCAGGGCGACGGCACACCGTGATTCCTATGGTCCCCGAATCTCGTTACCATTCCCTGCAACTCCACTCAAGACTTCCGCGGACACCGCATTTAATAGCTTTGGACCCAAGTCGCCGAGGCCGAGGCCACAGGGGTTGCGGACGAAGAGGGCAGGTGCAATTAATGGTTGGCTCACCGCTCTGTGAATTGTGTGCTTCTGAAGCTCCTTTATTTGTACATACATTAGTGGACCCGTATTTCGTTCGCTTATTCACGACTAGTACTTACTGCGGCATCATTAGTCTCAGTTAATAGATCCAGGCTTAATTTGTTTTTGAGAAGCCGTGCCGCTCGCCGGCGTTACAGCGTTATTGTAAGTAGAGGGTAAGGTGGAAATTAACGAAGCTTAAACCAACCAACGTTACCGGGCACTGCCGCTTGTCGGCCCTACCCGCTTTATCGGACTAATTTTGCTGATTGAATGCTGATCCCGGCGTTCCATTCCGTATTCATTCCGTGGCACAATTATAATATGATGGGTTCGAACAGCTACAGTCTCATCCGCAGTCCAGGATATTCCTTGTCGAAACCCGGTGTTCAAGCCCGGTTGTCATAGCTCCTGTGGTATCAACTTATTTTCTTCTAGCCCCTGTTCGTGAGCGAGTATATGTATGTCAAATTCGCAGATCCGTACCTAGTCAAATCTGAATCGGCTCGCACTGTCAAACGATATATTGGGGCTGGGAAACGATTGTACTGGGGCGGGAGGGATCCGCCGCCGTAGCCATCAGAAAATGGTGTCCGAGGCGAGCGCATGCCGCAGTGATCGTCGATTCGAGTGCAGCACACACAACTTGCTGAGGGGTTTAACAAAGAAAATAAAGAGTATTCGCAGTGTAAGATGGAAAGCAAGACCATTTCGGCGACAAACTAGACACTCGTCGCGAAATGAGCTTTGGGGAACAACATTAAGTGTGGGGGAATCGGGATGACGCTTGAGAGTGTGATCCTACCGTCCGAATCCTACAGCCTTGTATATGTTACTGAGAGTCTGCTAACATCATACAATTACGCCTATCTCCGGATTCCCAAGCCAGGCAGCCCAACATCCGTGAACGATTCAAGACGAAACGGCTGCTTAACGATTCGGGTTCCTGGCGCCAAAGGACATTGCTGTATTCCAGTCCCTCAACCCGGTCAGAATTTCCAGTTTGGATGCGGTGTCTCCGGAATCGACCACACGCAAGAGGGCTTAATTGTGAGATGCACGCCTTGCGCACGCAGGAGAGGCCAAGATAGCCGGATCATTAATATTCGGATCATAGGACGAACAATTTGATCCGCATTCACATCTTCCTTTCGTCTTCCTTCCTGCACGTTTATTTACCGCTCGCTTTCTGGCTAATACAGCTTGCTTGTGATCGGGCGATCTCGACTCCGACCTTCATTAGCTCTGTGAACTCACGGGGTTCCTCTGGTCAGATCCGACGCCTCGACTTTGCCTCGACTGGCAACTGCTTGCCTGCGCGAGCCCAAGTTGAGCCCAAGACTCAAAAACCGCAATGGTCCCGAACGCACATGATTCAAGAATCCCGTGGTCAAATACGACCAGTCGACATGGGCATTTACTTGGCACATAGCGACACTAGCCGCAATGGCCCGCAGAAATGGCGGTTGATGAATATCAAGTAATGTCGTCTTTCGGTTCACTCGTGGTCCTCTTTGATATACAACTATTACTCGGCGTAGATGCATTCGCACATATGGTGTGTCACATCAGAATTCATTTCTCGTCTCAAACAACGGCGCTGACAAGGTGATAATGAGCAGACACACCGCCCGAGCCTCCCGCTTGCGGCGGTACCATGATCCCTCCGACGTTGGATGAATCCATGAATCCGCCCGAACCTGAGTAATCCTGTGAGCTCCTACTAATCCCATATTGGTTGGCCTAATACAATTCATTAAGCTGATATCTATCTAGCATCTAATTAAGCATTTAAAACGCATATTAGAAGTCGCATTGACGCTCAATGAGCTCTCATATGTCGCATATGTATCCTTGAACGACTCTTTTTGCCTTCCTCATACCCATACCGATTCACCGCCTGCAAGCGCCACAGCCAGATATTGCAGATAATTCTGGCTAATGCGACCTGCAGCTGTCGGGCCAATGCACCCGATCCTTTCCTCTGACAGTAATTTACGGGCGGGTTCGCATCCCTATAGGCGAGGAATAAATGGTGGGTTCTCCTACCTGCGTCGTTAAATTACATTCCCCGACTCACGCTCATCTCTCTCAGTCGGACAATGAACCGAATCTCTCGCGCTGTTTGCCTGTTCTCTGTCATCTCGCTCGTCCGCAGCGCGGCGATTTCGGTGTGTGCTCTTCCTTAGGACCGGTGTGGCGGACAAATCATAATCGCCGCAGGATACTTCACCAGCCTTTACACCAATCTCCACGCCTCTCGAATCAGATCCCGCGGGCACCCCGACAGACACTGGCTTCCCTACCACCCCAGACCCCACGCCAACCGACCCTGGCACCGGCGGGTTCCTCCTTGTGGGCGTGTATACGACGTGTCTGACGCTCACCTTCGCGGGCCCGACCGGGGATCCCTTCAGCGTGCGTCGCTGTAACATCAGCCTTGTTTGTGGGTGTCGTGCTCACGCAATCTATGTAGGATCCTAGTTCGGCCTCAGTGACAGACAGTGTCATTACTGTGCGTCTTTATTTCCTGTTTTGACGTCGTACTTGCTCATCAGCTCAACGGAATCAAATGGATAGGTCGACGCCGCGAGCAGCGGCGCCACCTCGAGGACTGTCCCGGTCGGTACTGTCACCCACGTTCCCGAGCGCGCCCACCGACACCGTTCGCGCACGCAGTCTCTGTCGCAAATCCCCACCGATTTCCCGCTCACTACAAGCAGCGACTCCGACCCGTTCCCGGGAGGCACGGCGGATCCGCAGCCTACGCCGACCGTAAGTTCTGTATCGATCTGTTTTTCTTCCGATAGTTGATGGAGATGTTACACTGCACAGTCCGCGGATCCAGATCCAGACCCGACCGCGGATCCAGAGCCGGACCCTCCGAGCGCCAATGCCGCCGTATTTTCGACGTGTCTTGTTTTCCTCCCTACCAGTACTACAGCACCTCCCGATGGAAGCGCGTGAGATAAGAGCTGGTATTCGCTGGATTACTTGTCTTCCCCGCTGCTCATACACGCTAAGCAACGTCGAGATAATTTCCATTCAGATAATTTATATCTCTACTACCGTTGAATCCATTCTATGTACATTACCACGATACGGACAATTTCAATGTGGTTAATGGTTGTTCCCTGTACGGATGGAATGAAACCGTGAACGTAGGGGGATGCGTCATTAAAATTACTACTGCCTGGAGTTTAGGTCTTCGTAGTGAAGCAGATTTTGACTGCTCCTTCGACGGCACGCAGAGATGCCTGCCAGACACGCGGACGGTCGTGGCGCAATAATTTGATTGTCGTACAATAGAAGGAGATTGTTCCCGCGAGAGTCAGACATTATAATAACTAGACTACACGAGCGTATGTAGATTGACCAGGCAACGAAAGCATGCATAGAGTCTGGGCAGTCGAAGAGCAACAATGGAAAGAGGAACATACTGCGTACTGGGCGGCATAAGTAGGCGGAAGAGCTACAGCGAATCAGGAAATGAATCATCGCGCAGCATGACGAGATCGTCGCGAGCGGCGAGACTACTTGGGCGGTGGCGTCTTCGGTCCTATTTGGCGCAAGGATAATCAGCTCAGCGTGTGAAACGCAGCAGCATATTTAACGGACCAAAAAGTCCGGAGCGCGGTGGAGGAGCTACCACAGGCGCGCTCGGTCCAGCCGCAGCTCCAGGAGAAAGAAGTGGGTTCGCTGTATAATGGAACGTCAGCAATCCCCTGTGTGTGACGAGAAATATTGCGACGTACGGCGCCACTGCGCCCATGCGGGGAGATCTGGGGCGGGAGCGGGCGCAGGAGGAGGTGGTGGAGGCGGCGGTGTTGCGCGGAGGGCGATCTGTTTGCGACGTGGGACATGTGGCGCGTGGACCGTGCGCCATCCGCCCGGTGCTGGGCCTGGTGGCGCCGCGGGCTCCTCTGGCGCCGGGGCCTCCGGAGGCGGCTATGGCGTGTCAGCAATGATGCCGATTGTGAGAGGACAAGGTGAGCGTACCGGTGGGGCCCACCCTGGGTCGTATACCCCGTCCGCACTATGCTTTGCCTTGATACCCATTAGCTCTGCGATTTCGCTGCAAGGCGCGATTAGATGCGCCACAACTCGCGTGGCGGGATCGACGGGATCGGGACGCACAACTGCAATGCGCGCTTCTCGTCACGCAGCTTTCCAACTTCGGCTAGAAGAATCTTGACCTCTCCCGCGAGCGCCTTGCTGAAATCGTTGATGTACCTGCGTTCTCGGAATTAGATGAGTGGACGACAGACATGGGAAGCGCGACTTCGGCCCTCCGGGTTGGCCTTTGCCAGATCCTGACGATGTCATTCGGAGTCGGAAAGGGAAAGTAGGATGGTGAAGGGAAGAAAGAGAGGCGCGTTGGTTGCGCGTTGGCGCCTCGAGGCAGTGGGATCTCCGGTCCGGCCCTGTATCTGGCACGTGGCCGTTGAGAAAACTGATTTCCATCAGTAATAGTAGTCGTCCAGTGGAATCGTTAGCATACCGTAGAATTCCCCGTATAAGGTTAACTTTCTGCGAAATCTACAAGGACTGATCCCAACTGCGTGCGCACCTTACCGGCTAGTGCTCCAGCGACTGGCCTCGCCGGAAATTTTCGCCCGCAGATCGACGATCCGCTCGGCGAGATTCAAATCAAGCTACCAGAGAAGCTCGGCGTTGCTGGGCGCATGGCACAACTTAAATTTGTAGGATATGAGGGCTTTCGTGTTGAGTCGTCGCAGACGAACAGTACTATTGGTACGATCAGGACAAGGTGTGGAGGATCACTGTGGTGTTTGAATCCCTTGACGATTCCTTGAGGAGAATTTGTGCAAGTGGCTCCGGCAGACGAAGCTCGGCGAGAAGATAAGGAGTAGAGGCAGGAACGGGGGACTGTCTGCCCACACTAACAATTAAAAACATGAATCTTTGCCTTGCATTTTACGGGTCATCTCCAGACCTACAAACCTTGACCATGCACACGAAACGATGGATAAATCACGACCGTTATACCGCTACGCTATTAATAACTATGAATTAAACCGCTGTTTTCGCGGCTTTGCATTCATCGTTCTCGGGGTCACTGTGACGCATTTTGGTAAGACCCTGCATAATCTCATCCAAGTCCGCCGCCAGCGTGATTCTTTCGCCAGATAGAGTGCTTTGGTACTCTGCAAATACTTCAATTATATCATGGTGAGCCTGTACGTCATACAGCCAGGCATTGACATGGTAAATAGGACCCCTGACAATCACCCAAAATGCCTGTCCGCCGAAATTTTGAATTCGGATAAAACATGCCCAAAATCGGCCCAAACCCAGGTCGGTTTCGGATAAGAAATCAGAATTTGGTGCCCGACCCCAGGCTCAGAATTCGGATAATTTGTGGGCCCGGGGAGGGAGGCCTGGTCTAATACGGATAAGAACGGCAAGCTTCGTAGTCAACTTTGCAAAGTGGTTATCATTGCGTCTGACTTATGTTCTGCGGTGGGCGTAGGTTCGAATCTGTGTCTCCGACTTTTTTATTACATAATTCATCGGGAAGATCATGGTCGCGAAAGGTGAGCACATATTCATCACTCCTCCGATTGTTCCGCGCTGACGCTCAGCTTCAGTTCTGAGTGTTTATTCAAAAACAGCCGGGAAACATGGCAGACATGCCTGGGTGTTTGATTGCTCAACCATCACCGCTGCCTAAAATATACCTACACAGGTTTACGAGTACATGAGTGGTAACCGCCAATTTCGCTCCATTCCGGAGGCATTCCAGCGCCTCCGAATTCCACAATTTGCCCTGGTTCCATCTACATCATTCCTCTGTTTGCTCAGTAATTCACCCGAGACTATAAATGCTGGGATCAGGCTATCGACATCAGATGGAGCGTTGTTCAAGCAACTCAGCGGTCGTTTGGGCGACGTTGTGGATGTTGTCAAATCACTTAGACCAAAAAAGAAGATTGGTAAGCCCGAGAAAGGCAAGCGAAAAGCGGTAACTGTACAAGCGGGCTCTGACGAGGAGGAGTCGGACTTCCCGGAGGCTCTGGGTACTTCGTAGATACAAAGGGAACAATAATCCAATTTTTCGGCGGATTTTGGAAGATTTTTAGAAGGCCTGTCCCGAAATTCGGATAAAATCTCGGCCTCCTGGAGGCCAGGTACGATTTCGGATAAGAATCGCCCGATTAGGGGTGCGGATAAAAAGTCCAGAAATTTGGACTTTTCTGGACAGGCATCTGAGGTGATTGTCAGGGGTCCTTGGTAAATGTGCTCGCTCTATTCCTGGACGCGGCGTTAAGAATTACGGAAGATTTGGAATGTCGCCGCAGCGTTCAAGAATTCTTCCGGCCGAAGTTGGGCCGAAGGAGATTCCCGTATAGGGTAACTATGCCGTTCGCAAGACGTTTCTGATGCTCCTCGTGGACGTATCCGTGGCTTGAGGGCCAGCAAGGTGCCCAGAAATTGTACAGGGCTTTGTATGGCAGTTCAGGGGCACAGCAACTCTCGAGGGACTCCGCCAAAAGGCCAATGCGACCAATACTGCGCCACCAGTTGGTCGGTTATCAATCCTGAGGGTGTTTGGATCGCGGTTTCCGATGGTAATACCAGGCGCCGCAAATGGGATATAACATTAAACGCCAGAATATCGGAGGCACGGAACCAAGTGCAGGACAAGATCATCCCCTCAGAAACTGTAAGCTACCTCGATGAAAGATGCTGGCTGTTGCAGCGAGGATGGGCTAACGTGTCACCGTTACGTGTGTGAATTTCAGACGATTGAGCCAGTGTAATCGCGCGGGTACTTCCGGCAAGGGGAGCTTGATTCATGCCCAGATGCAATAGAATCCAGAGTGGCATTGGCCGCCTGTCTTTGGGTATCGAAAACCAGAATGATTCGAGGCGTGCGCTTTGTCGAGCGAAGAAGCTAGAATCAATACAGCGTCTGCCAAGAGAGAGCCAAGAGACTAGACTCGTACTTGGAAAATCCGCAGTCCTTCGGACGAGAAGGCGCCGCCATGTGAGTCTATGGGGAAGCAATGGTGCCCAAGGATGTTTACGAGGATGGCGGTCGGAAGCAAAACGGGGCTTCGGAGCCGCGATCCGACATCGGAGCCGCCTCCGAAGAACCGCCGGCTATTTCCACCCTCAATCCACTACGCCCACGTCAAGGTTCCAGGGCCTTAACCGTTCACCGTTCACCATTAAACGTTAAACGCTACTAGTAATAGGATGTATCGGTGCTTAACGATTCCTGAACTTGTCGGGATCATATGTTCCCATCTTTACCCCGATGCCCTGGAGGACGACTACGCGGTCAAGCAGCCGACGCTGAAGGATTTGGCGGTCGTCGCAAGGACGTGTACGGCCTTCAACAATCCCGCAGTGGATGCTTTGTGGAGCTCTGCCACACTGACGAACCTACTGTGTTGTCTGCCGGCCGATTTGGTCGTCGTCGAACGGTAAATACCATTTCGGAAAAAACATTTATCCACCACTTAGCCTCCATAGCGACTGCTTCGACCAATCCGGACGTCCGATTGGGACAGAGTTCGTGTCTATGCTTCCCGGATTAAACACCTATTCTCGGGTCCCAGTTATGTGGAGCTGTCGGCCGTTTTCCCCAGCATTAGCCTCGCTCTGCCCGAAAAAATACTTCGGAATCTACAAGGTCTTCATTGGCGGCACATAGATGATGATTTCAGTACATCCACCCCTTCATTAGCGCCCAAATCACCACAATTTACCTGTATTCCGTATCCCATCTCGCCCTGTCCTTGCTCGCCACTCTCGCCGTCAAATGTCCCCAATTGAAGGATGTATCTGTGGTTGGCGCAGAACATACTGGACACTACGGGATCTCCCTCTCGGAGTTTGTCCGCAGATTAAACTGCGTCGAAACTTTATCCGTGCCCAGCCTCGAGCAAGCGGATCTGGAGCACCTGGGCCACCTTCCGACCCTCCGAAAGTTGAAGCTAGGGTCACTCCCCACCAATTTGTCGGCCCTGCTGCCCCTCGATGAACCCTTCAGCCATCTTCACACGCTATCCCTCGACGATGCCGAAATCGAGGCCGCCACTCGATTTTTTGGATGGTGCAATAACGTTCCACTCAGAGCATTTAATGTTCAATTCGCTCCACTTGCTACCCCACAACAAACCCATCAGCTTTACAAAACCCTCGCAGCAGGGTTGTCCCATTCGTGCCTGAGCAGGATAATGTTGCTCGATGATTACCAGCACATCGATTCATCTACCTCCCCCGACTATCTCGTTCGATCTGATTCGATCCGATTTCTTCTCTGTTTCGGTAATTCCACTTCCGTCACCATAGTTTCGATGGTAGGAATATCACTCGATAACGACACTGTAGCGGAAATGGCCCGTGCCTGGCACCGTATCGAGGTCCTTACACTGTCTTCGCATTACGCCTTCCCCGCACACCCTCGCATCAACCCCCAATGCCTCGATTTTTTCGCCAGATATTGTCCGCATCTGAGCCGCCTCTGCATCACGTTCGACGGCACCATACTCCCATACACTTCTACTGCGACGTGTGTTCCGCAGGAGTCCTTGACACATGTAGCGGTCGAGTACTCAACGATATCGGCACCGATATCCGTGGCCCGATTCCTATCGGCCATTTTCCCAGCGCTGGAGACGATCGACACAGACAGAGAATTCGACGACAACGAAGACCTTGATGCACTAGCACTGTACACTGAGGCAATCGGGCATCATCGCCATTGGAAAGAGGTGGAAACCCTCATCCCACATCTTGTGGCGGTTCGGGCGGAAGAGAGAATCCGGGTGCAGAGTTCCCTAGTCACCTAATTTCGTGTCAGTCGTCCTCATTATACGCGATTCCCCCGCCTGCCCTTCATTCATCTGCTAACTTAACCTAGCAGCCATCGATCGTTTCCGACGGTTGCTAGCGCAGATACTCAATATAGCAGCAACGTTTACGAGATTCCCAGATATCGAGCCTGAATTTGGGCTCTGTGTTTTGTCCGTATCCGCCCACGAATGTTCCCTATTTGAAACAATTCGGGGCGTCAGTAAATCTAACTCCCCTCGTACGGCGCTGTTCCAGACAAGCACTGAATTTGATTTCACCTTCAATGAACGTGGCTCGTTGAACAGCATCGCGGTGAAACTTTTTTTTTGGTGCAGAGTACAGCATTTGTCGTCGAACTTTGGCTCTGCTCCAAGTCCCAGCGCCGGGATACAGAGAAAAAAACCCACACGATAATCCGTGAAAACGAGGAACTCAGGCCATTCGTTGGGGCCGCAGACACCATTTGCAGGATTATTAAATGGGATCACCGCTGATTCACCGATTGCCAGTACCTTCGGTGGTCCATTGCCTCGCACAGAGAGTGAGGATTTGATTGTGGAAGTTACCTGGGCGTCCCTCGATCAGGATCTGATATCGGCGCGAAGAACTGAATAACCCACACCTGCAGTACCCAGGACCGAGGAACGATTCCAGATGACAGCCAAGTTGAATAGGCTTTGCAATATTTAGAACGCGGAATTGACAACACTGTTTGCACGGAAGTCGATGCCCATAATGCCAGAGGGTTGACGAGTCAGAGAGCTACACAGCACTCGGACAGACTGTCGAGAGAAACTTGAGAGGGACATTGCTAGCTTAAACCAAGTAAATCCGAAAGGCAAATAGAGCAACGCATGGAGCGGGGAATGACGAATGCGATTTGGGTCAGCAAGAGGATGACAGAATATATAATTGCAGGGGGTATAAGGGAAAATATGTAGCGTGCATGCGGGAGCGATAGTATACAGTCGAAGGCAGGAGTATAAACAGGATGTAAAGATGGAGAGGGTAAAGTAACGGGATGGAAGATACAACGATGGAAGAGATATACGCGGGTGGCGAAATAGGAAATCAAAATATGAAAGATGAAGGATGAAGGAAGCAAACATGCAGACGGAAGGTAGAATAGGGAGGACTCAGTCCTCCGTTGTAAGGACGCCGCGGACGCCGCCGCTTTGCGTCCGCCCGCCGTCGCGCGCGCGCGCCGTGTGCATCCGCTGGCCTCCGCTCGCCACGTTTTTGGGAGACACCGTCACGTTACGCTGGCGCTCCTGGCGCTCAGGCGACGCCGGCACTCCAGCGCCCGCCCCCGTCGCGCTATCCTCGACCGAGACGGGGAAGGGATAATGCACGTTGGGAACGGGCACCGCCTTCTTCCCCTTACTCTTCCCGCTCTTCCCCTTCGCCGCCCGTTCGCGCTCCTTCTCCTTCTTGCTCGGTGGCGGCGGCGGCGTGACGGGGTCTATCCAGTCGTCCTCGATTTCCGCCTCGCCACCCGCGTCGACGAAACCCTCGTCGTCGAGGAGGTCAGGGTACGTCCCCGCCTTGTCGCCCGCGGTCAGCTTGCCCGTGCCCACCTTGCCCGCGTACGACGGCCCGCCGCTGAGGTCGAAGCGCGCGCCGGGGAGCGGCGTGACGGGCGCGACGGGGTCATCATCCGTGTCGACCTCCCCGCTGCTCGCCGTCGAATTGGAGTTGGAATGTTGGTGGGTGTGGGAAAACGCGGACGCGGCGACGTGCGAAGTGTTGGAGGCGGCGTGCGCGCTCGACGAGGGGGCATGCGATGCGCTCGAGACGTCCCCGTCGTCGAAGACGGGCTCCTCCTCCGGGTCGGAGACGCTCTCAAGGCCCATGTCGTCGTCGTCGTCCGCGCCGGGCCATGTCGGGGGCTCGTCCTGGATCGCAAAGATTGTTCGGGGCAGCTGTGGGTGGGCGTGAATATAAAGGCACGCAAGGTAAAGATGAGGACGAAGGAGAGGATGAAGGAGGGGGAGGAGTAGGGAGGAATTGGGGCGTCAAAAGGAAATGAACGCAAGCTCGAGGAAAGAAGGAACGAGGGAAAGAATGGACGAAGTAAAGGAATGAAGAAGTAACACGTACCTCGCTAACCCGTCTCCGCAAATCCACCCATTCAGCCTCATCCCGACATACGAAGCCCAGCAGCATGCTCGGATCGAGCCCCGTCAGCGGCATCTTGCGCACGCGCTCGCAGTGGAACGTCCGCAGCTCCGTCGCGCTGTACGCGCGCACGTAGTGTGCCTCCTCCGCGGGCGAGAGGAAGCCGCCCGCGGGCGCCCGCGTGGTCGTCGAGTCAGCCGCGGTAGTGGTGGCGTGGATGGTGGCGCCGCGCGCGGAGGCGGTAGAGTCGCGGGGGTTGCAGACGAGCTCATCCTCCGTCATGGGTGCGTGCCCCTGCCCCTGCGCGTAGCCGTACTCAGAGGCGGGGCCCGGACTCATCGACCCCCCGCGGGAGTAGACAAGCTCGGGGCTCATCGACCCCGCGCGCCCGGGGCCGAAATCGGGGCTCATGGAGCCCCCGCGCCCGTACGCGGGTGCGTCGGGGCTCAGCGAGCGGCGGTCGTTGTGCGTCGGGGCGCGGAATGTCGCGTGCGTGCGGTCGTTGGCGGCGTGCGGGGTGGGGGTCGCGTTGTGGGTGTCGGGGATGAAGGGGCGGAGAGGGACGGCGGGGCGCGAGTGGTGTGGGTCGAGGTAGAAAAGGCCGTTTTCTTGGACGCCGACGAAGTAGTACGAGGACGAGGGGCGTCCTCCCGCGATACCGACGGATTGGGGGAAAGTATAGAGGAGCTGTGCGTGGAAGGTATTAGCATGTGTGGTTACGGAAGAGGAAAGACAGAACGAAATATTCGTGGAGAATAGAGGGATAGAGGATGGAGGACGGGGCATGGAGGGAGGACGAGCAGCGCATATCATCGAGAGCAAGGGAAGGGGTACCAAAGGAGCGAGGAAAACAAGGCGCGCACGTACCTTGATCGTCTCGTGGTAAACCGGATTGACGCCGTCCAGCCCCAGCCGAATACCCAGCAGCAGGAGAACGGGGCGGTCGCCCCAGACCTTCGTCTCCGGCTTCCCGTGCCCCTTGCTGTGCGCGGAGTGCCCCGCGGACGAACCCGGCGAGCGTGCGGGCGTCGCGCTGGAAGAATGGGAATGCGCCGTGGACGAGTGCGCGTGCGCGGCGTGGAGGGCGGCGAGGGACGCGGGTGAGTGGGAGGCGGCGAAAACTTCCGTTTGATAGAGGGTGCCGTCTGTGGCGACGGACACGCCGAGTCCGCAGGCGGGGAAAGCGTCGACGAGGGTTCTGTGGAAAGTGCGTTAGTATATGTGTGCGACGGGGATGATAAAAGAAGCGATGCAAGGGAAGGAAGGGGAAGATGGGGGGACGACAGGGACGAGTAGAATGAGCATCAACAGAAAGAAAAAAAACTAATTTGAAGTCGAAGTGGAGCAAGCGACGGGTCGAAGTCGAAGGAGGACGGGGAGCGGCGGCGGACGAGGGGGAGGAAGGGAAGTGTGTATACTAGAAACACGACGCAGGAAGAAGGTGCGTGGATCGCCGGCGAGGAGTAGTATGGGTGTGAAGGAGGGGATATGCGAAGTCGGGATGACGTCACCGACAACGACGGCGACGCTCTCCACGACGAGCGCGAGCGCGAGCGGGGAGGACAACAGCGGGGGAAGAAGGGGGAGTGAATGACGGAGGGTGTGCGGATGGTAGAAATGTCCAATCGAAGGTAGAAAGGATGCGCGAAGGTAAAGTACGGAAATTCCCCAAAATAATCGTATCGTAAAAACGGAAAAGGCGAAATAAGACGCCGGGGGGGAAATGCCTCCGCGCCCGACAGAAGGGAAGAAAAAGAAACGAAAGCAAAGAAAGACAGAACAAGAAACCCACCTCATAGCAGCCGCCGCCGCGCTGGGCCCAAACCACATGCCGACGTCCTTGCCCGCGGCCTTGCCCGCGAGCGCCATGCGGTGCACGCCGAAGGGCGCCGCGGGCGCGTCGAGGAACCAGGAGAGGAGCCGCGCGTGCTCGGCGTGCGCCGCCGGCGTGCGCGGGGGGAAGGGCGGCGTCGAGGGGGTGTCTGCGGAAGAGGATTAGTATGTGCGTCGGAAGGGAAGGAATGAGAAGAGATAAAAAGTGGAGGAAAGTCATAAAAGAGACGCGGGCGATGCTTGTGCAGGAGCACAGGGTGCGCGCCATGGAACGTCTCGACGAGACAAAAGCACCGCGACGTCCGGGCGAGTAGAAGGTACAACGCAGGCATGCGACGCGCGAGGACCACCTTGGCACGACGTACGTCGTCAGCCGCGTCAGCAGAACCAGCAGGCGGAAGATGCGCGCCTGCCCCGTCATCCACTCGACATACACACAAACGTCCGCGATAACACCGAGAACAACGCGGACGCACTCCAGCATCCCTACGCGTGCGCCGGCAACATCCCCCGCGTCTCCTTCGCCGCCTAATCGAGCCCCACAAAAAAAGGCGCGGCCCCACAAAAAAACAATGCGGGCGGCGCCCCAAAACCGCGGGCGGCGACGCCCACGCATTCCACGATCCACCTCCGAGGAGGAATAATCCTCGCGCGCTCGCACGGTGCTCCCAACCTCAAGTCCCAGGAAAATCGGCGCGACCGCGCACAAAAACAGCGCCGACGTCCATGCGTCCCACAAACGCGGGCAACGACGTCCACGCATCCCAGCAGGTGGCCCCGGAGAGGAATAAGCCGCGCACGCCCGCAAGGACGAGCACGGCGTGCAAGTCGGTGGAGGGGATCATTCCCAAAAAGGAAATTGAGAAGTGATCGCAAGTCGTGATGACAGGACAAAGAGAAAAGACGCCGCGAGACGGCGAACGGCGCCCGAGGCCGACAGAGACGGAGACGATCCGATGCATCGGATGGCGCCGGCAAGTGAGCCCTCGGAGAAAACAGAAGAGAATGACAGGGGCAATGGACGGCAAGGAAACGCAGACGAAAGAAACGGAAACGGAAGAAAAGCAGCAAGGAAAAACTCACCCCCAACGCGCTGCAGCGCCGTCGCCAGCAGGCTCTGCCCCGTCCTTAGCATGCACCCCCACCCCGCGTCGCTCGTCCACCCCTTCGTCCCGCCCAGCGGCCACCACTTCTTCCGCGCGCTCGTCCCGCTGCTCGCGCTCGTCGTGCTCGCCGCGCTGCCCGTGCTGTGCGACGTATTGGAGGAATAGGAGGGCGCGTGCGACTGGTGCGAGGAGGACGACGAGTCGGACTGCGAGGGCGAGTGGCGCGCGGGCGGCGGGGAGCCGGGCGTCGTCGCGTACGGGGTTGAGGCGGAGGAGGTGGTGGTAGAGGCGGGGAACGTGAGCGGCGGCGGGAGGGAACTGAGACCAGGCAAGTCGCGGATGGGGTCGAACCCCGCGCGGTACGTGCACCACACCTGCGCGTAGAAGTGCGCGTGGAACGCCGCGGGCCACGGACCCGGGTCGGGCTCCCCGTCGTCGAGCGCCTGCGGCTGCGCGTGCGCGTGCGCATGCGCATGCGAGTGGTTGTGCGGGTGCGGCGCGCGCGCCTCGTCCGCGTCGCCCCACCCGGGCAGCTGGACGCCCATGACCCAGATGTCCGCGCGGCTGTGGTCGGGCGCGGCGTCCCCGTCGAGCAGATAGCGCACGGCCTTGTCGAGCAGACTCGTCTTGCTCCCGCCGCCGCCCTCGTTCTTCCGCGTCGTCGACGACCCCAGGCGCGCGGAGGTGGAGGACGCGAGCGCCGTCGCGGTGGAGACGCTGTGGCTCAGCGAGCCGGAGATGGTGGAAGTGAGCGAGAGGTCGGAGGTGCTCCCCGCGAGATGCGCGAACCACCCGCTCAGGCGCACGGCTAGCGGCCCGTCCGCGCCCAGGCGGCTCGGGGTGCGCTGCAGCTGCAATGTGTCACTGTGCCCCGAGGACGATGGGGGCGTGCTCGCAGAGAAATGGCGCTCGGACCGCGTGCGCGGGCGCGCGGTGCCGCCGTACGCGCTCGGCGGTATGCGGTCGTCGAAGTCGTACTCGTCGGGGGAGGGCGTGTGCTGTCCCTCGTGCACCGCGAGCAGCTCCTTTGCGCTGGGCGCCCCGCGCTCGGCTTCGCGCACGCGCTGCCGCTCGCGCTCCTTGTCCCGGGCCTCGCGGTCCTTCCCCAGCCCGAGGAAGCGGCGCTTGCCGCCCGAGGAGGACGTCGATGTGGAGTTGGAGGTGGTGTGCGAGTTGGAGGAGGACGCGGCGGACGGGGGCGGTCGACGGAGAGGGACTTGGAGCGGTCGCGCTGGGCTGGGGACTGCAGGAAGCGGGGGAGCTTGGACGCTGCGTTGGGCGACATGGGCGTAGAGGACATCGTCGGGGACATGGGTGGAGGATTAAGGCTAGTTTTCGGAGTCGCATTGGGGATCGCTATCGCTATCGCCGGCGTGGCGGGCGTCGGCGGCGGCTGCAGCGTCGGCGGCTGGGGGAGGGCGCGGGGGCGGCGGCGGTGGAGGGGCGCGGGGCCTGCGCGGCGCGCTTGGAAGATGTGGAAGGCATCCTGTGTCTTCGGCTTAGGCCAGTCCCTAGTCCTCCGAGTGCAGACGATCCTATCAGATCATCATCGTCAGTACCGCTCTTGCCGCCCCAGAACTTGGAAAAAAAGCTGAAGAACAACAGCGTAGCGTAGACTAGACTAGGAAGAGTAGAAAGTATGTGCAGAGAAGGGACGTACGAAAGCCTATCCGCGCGCCTCGAAGAGTCCAGAGATGAAGAGAGACGGGGTTGTATGTCCGTGTTAGGCTATTCGGCAGGCGGCCCGCACTTCCACTGCTTGCCTCAGTCCTTCTGTGCGTTAGACCAGGATGGCGTACTCGGGCTGGGGCTCCTTTGTATGCCTCCGCATCCCTCGAAATGAGCCCCTGGGATGAACTAGACTGGCTAAACGTGCTTCGAAACGCCGCTCTCGTGCTATTTCTGGTCTGCGCGATCGTATGTCGCTGAAACGGGGTCGACTCGTGGTCTACGCGTTCCTCTCGTACACCTCCTTCTTTCCGTCCTCTGCCTACTTCTGTCCGTCTTCTGCCTACTTCTGTCCCCCCTCTGTCTGCTTCTGGGCCCTATCGGTGGCGCGCCCCGGAATTCGGGCCCGCATATCCTGACTGGTGCGACGGTAATCGACCTCGAGGATCATCTTCTAGTTCTGCAGCTCGCCCGCGGAGCTGCGATCCAATTATACGTCAGCCCCTCGTGCAAGACACTACCCCGGGCTGCGTCGCATATGAAACGCCGGGGCGTATCGCTTTGGGCGGCATTTCCTGCTCCCGCAGGCTGTACGCATTTCACATCTCATTTCCCGCCCTCCGTTCTCCTCGCGCCCGACTCGCCAGTAATTATTAATGGTCGGCGTCATCCACTACCGCTGGTCGAATCACTGGATCACTTCAATTCATGCCGATGCGGTGCTCTGCTTCAATTTTCTATTCATACACCGTTCCGAGCTGCATTAATTTCACCGCAAGTTCCCTCCAATATGTGTCGGGGCGTCAAATGCCTCAACGATTTAGCGCCGTGTCAAATCCTCGCCTGGACGCTCATTCAAGTTACTTGCTCCCTGCTTGATCCGCGCTCGATATTTCGAGGTCGAATACAGGTTTGTCTTCTGGTATAGAATCGCTCCATTCTTCTGTACAGCCTTTAATTCCATTACCGGCTTCACGCGCCGATCCGCCTCAATCTCCAACCCAAATCCCTCAATTGAAGGATCCTGCACGCCATTTCGAGTCCGCTGTCAGAATTCGAATCTCGGTACACCTCGCCGATAAATCTCGATCCCCACGCCGAGGAAAACCTCCCCGTCCATTTCCATTATTTCCCGGCGACAATGGACCCCGACACGGCCTTTTGCACATTCATAAATCTCCCGCGCTGTGCTGAAGTGTCTTTCATATTGTGATCAGCGCACCACAACGCAGTCAGAAAATCCTTGCTCCGTCCTGGCGCAAGATGCACTGCCATCCTGCCATTCGCGCAGGGATGGCTATGTGACTTCATTCATACGGTGCGCTGCGTCTACTCGCGCCTACGTACCCAGGCAGCGATCCACCCCGTGCCAAATAAAATCCTACCTCGATTCGCGCTGGGCGCTGGAGCGCCTGGCGGAGGAGGAGGAGCGAGCGACGACGACGATGTATCAGCGAGAGTTAATAGAAAGGCGGGGACCCACTTCGTCTGTACATTCATAAATCTCCCCGCGCTGTGCTGAACTGTCTTTTATATTGTGATCAGCGCAACGTAGTCAGAAAATCCTTGCTCCGTCCTGGCGCAAGATGCAATGCCATCCTGCCATTCACGCAGGGATGGCTATGTGATTTCATTCATACGGTGCCCTGCGTCTACTCGCGCGCCTACCCAGGCAGCGATCCACCCCGTGCCAAATAAAATCCTGCCTCGATTCGCCTCCCTGCAGAGTTCACGTCGCGGTTCACATATTAGACCGCCTCGTCACGCATCCGGCGCTGCACTTCGGTGGGCCTTAACCTGTGCATAAATCCCAAATACCAGCTCTGGTCTCGTGTTCCTCTTTCCGCGGTCGGTGTTGTCTCAGTCCTCCCGCTTCCTCGTCTTACATTCCTGCTTTTGGCGCGGAATCCGAGGACAGCTCCGCACCGGGGGATGATGTCGCTCGAGCAATGTTAAACTACAACAGTTTCTCTTCGAGAGTTCTGTGCACGGTAGGCAGTAAATATTCTACCCGCCCCTCGCGACCTCGCTCTCGTCGATGGCCTAATTTGGAACTTGAATATCTCTCGGATTTAACCTATCAAACAAACCAAAAAAGTAAACTTCACCTTCCATTCCTTCAAAAATGACCATCGCGGGACCTTTTTCGTCATTTTCCAGAGTAAGAAGACAAAGATGCAATCGCAGACCGGCCCACTCGCAGGCGTGCAAAGCTCTCCGCGAGCCGTTCGGGACATAATGATAATGAACCCCTATCATGTTGAGCTCACCCAACCATTCTGGGATTTGAACATGTCCGAGATGCACGAGTCGATCGAAATAAGGCCTGTCGCCACGGAAAACAATCGGGAACCCGCAGCTGTCGATTCTGGGTGCACTCCGGTTCGGTATGAGGTGAAGGACAGATCAATCTATCTGCAACCTTCGCGCGGCGAGGCGACTTGGTCTCGAGACACTTGTACTGTCATATGCAGCGGAGAACCATTATTACGAGAGGCAGCTTGAGGCATTTCAGCAACTTTTATTCCTATCTATCTTATCAACCTAGGCCCATAGATAGGCATAGATGTGACAACCACACTAGTGTTTTCAAAATGCCATGCACAGGACAGCAAAATGGGGTTTTTTTTTTGACATTTTCTGGCGGGTTTGGGAAAGGTTTTGTCACCGTAGGCGTTAATATTCTCCAGGGACCGTGGATAGAACATGGTCCTAGTGGGATTGAACATATATTGAGCTGGAAATAAGAAAAGAGTTGAGGTGGAACGGATACTTTGCTGTTTCGCAAAAAAAATCTTAAGAAGAGCGCGGCACGGCGTGCCGCATACACTAGACAGTATATTCGTCGAGACACAAAGACGGGTTTCAGTTTTATGTTACCTGATCACTATCATTAGCGTAGTTATTGCGATCAGGTCGGGGACGTTCTGAAAGATGGTTGGAACTGGGTATTTTTTTGATGAGAGTGAATTGCCGGCCCGACCCGATTGCCACGCGGCCAGGACTCCCCGCGTAATTTGAAACTCTACACCGGCTAGCGGTCCTGCCGTATAAAAGACGGCCGCCCTCCCCTGATCTGCATTGCTCTTTCCTTTCTCCAAGTTCACCCTGTTGCGCCCCGTCCACTCGAGAATATAATGTTCGCCAAGACTGCCATCATTGCCGCCCTCGCCACCCTGACTCTTGGCGGTGTCATCAAGCGCGACGACAACTATCAGCAAGTCATCGTGCGTGTCCAATTTGCTGTTCGGCCTTTCTATTGCTCACCAGCCGTTGTCTATGCATTGCAGATCCCCCAGGGCGAGACTTTCGGCCAGTTCACCTTATCCTGGAAGGCCGAGTGCGACGAGCTCTTCTATGCCTCTGAAGGTGGTGTGTACACCAACGCTACTTTCGTCGAGCCTGCCTCCACCCCTGCCGACGCTCTTGTCTACTGCGGCTGGTACACGGAACGTCCGACGGTCGTGTACGACAACACCGTCGAGTGCGCCAATGCTCTTGGTGTTCAGTTTGCGTGAGCGCGAGCTCGTTGTGGTACGGGTGTTTTCTATTTAACCTCTTACGTTAAGGATCTGACGGCACTCGATATCCAGTTCGCATGGAGACCGATGGATGATTGACAATACCATAAGGACTCGCAAATATATACTACAGCGCGCACATATTTATGCGCATTTCTCACGCGTGTTAACATTAAGTACCTTCGTTTCAGTGTTCACAACTCAATGTCATCATGATGCTTCTCTGTTTCCTGAGGAAGATGTCTTTTGTTAGTCAAACCAACATCTTTCGTCCGCTACTCGTCCCATGCATGCACTCGGTCAAAGTCTTGGGTACGCCGCAGCGTCAGATATCTCGGCCAACGGTTCTGACGCGTGCTGGACTCAAATTCATTTAACGAGACCAGATTCGGGGAATGATCGATATATCATTCTGCATCAGCAAAACAGATTTTCTCCGGCAGGTATGGCGCCATCTGGATGTGTCTGGCCAGTATGGCTAGTATGCCTGCCACGCCAGCCAGACGGTCCATGAGAGTATATAAAGCTTTAGTCATCTGTGGCTATCGATTTCCCGCCCCCTGCTGCGCGCGCTCGACCCCCTTCTACCCAATATTGACATGCTTCTTCATGTTATTGATCGACGGCGGGGCGTACGACGTACGTCCACCCCACCCTACCACCTTACAACGATATTATTCCCCACTCAAGTACGTCCTTCCATCTGCATCATTTACGTATATCTCACCTCCAGTACTGATTTACCCATACAGCTACATTTGCGGCCGGGGCGGCACCAACCTGAATTTCTCGACGGCTCGATCTGAACGTGGTGGGACGCTGATGGGTGGGACGTGCGCGGAGGGGGGCGTGTGTCGGTGCTGCATGCTGTCGGTGTCGTGCGGCGTCGTACTCCGTCAGCAGCAGACGAAGGCACAGACGCAGGTGTGCACAGGCGGGGGTGGTGTTACTGCCGCTCCTGCTCGCGAGCGCGCGCGGGCGGCGTGGGGCAGGCGTACGCTCGGTGGTGCGCATCCGGATTGGGGGTCGGGCAATGGCGGACTGTCAGGATATGGCTGTTCGCATCATTCCGAGTACACCACTATCTGATACATCTATGATACTTGATCTATGTATATCTACTAGCTTGGACCCATTGCTCCGCAACTAAAAGGGTAAGCCGTGTTCCACGATAATAAGAAGTCAGATTCGTTGAAGATTGTCTGGGATATTGGTTCATGATATTTTGTAAATTTAGTATCGACCTGGTTCCGTGTTGACGCCCCCATGTTTACAGAAGAGGTGGCAGTCCACCCTATGGACCATGTCAAATAAATTTTATGTTCTTGCCCCCCCTATGTTACAGCCAAAGAATATCCTATTTACATGTACCCATATGGTAGGCAGATCTGGTCAACCGGTACCCGTAGGCCGATTCCCTGTACCATCCCGCACCTGTAGGCATTAAATCAAAAGATTAAACAACCTAGACCCATTACCCATACCCGTAGGCTGATTTCCTGTACCATCCCGCACCTGTAGGCATTGAATCAAAAGGTTTGACAACATCAGCTCGTTACCCGTACCCATAGGCCGACTTCTGTACCATCGTGCACCCGTAGCATTGAATTCAAAAGATTAAACAACCTGGACCCATTACTCGTACCCGTAAGCCGATTTCCTGTACCATCCCGCACCCATAGGCATTGAATCAAAAGATTTGACGACTGCCCGTACCCGTAGGCCAATCTCCTCCGAACCCGTCCGCATTGTATTTAAGCTGCCAACCCGTACTTGTGTCCTGTAGGATGATTTCCTGTATAAAACTGCACCTGTAAGGCTTAAATAGAATGCACTTGCATGGACGTAAAGGGTGCATTCCCGAGTGTTGACCTCGATCGGCTGGTGCACGATTTACGGATGAGGGGGGTGCCCGTCGAGCACATCGAGTGGTTGCGCCACCGTTTTGCGGAACGTACATGCCGTCTAGCTTTCGACGACCTCGTTTCGGAGTCGTTTGAGGTTGACGGCAGGCTGGATCAGGGGGACCCCCACTCGGGATCCCTCTATTTGGTGTACAACTCCCCGTTAGCGGAGATACCGCGGGCGACGCAAGGCGAAGCCTCGGTCGTCTTCGTCGACAATGATACGCTAATTACTACAGGATGTTCCTTCAAAGCTACACACCAAAAGATCCGCGACATGGTGCAACGGGCTGGGGGCGCCGACGAATGGGCTGACTCCCATAACGCGCTCTTCAGTCCGCCCAAGTACCAGCTGCTGGATGCATCGCGCACGAGAGTCCCGCACACCTTCTTGTTGCGAAAGACCATTCCGGAGCCATGCCCTGATATGCGACTCGGCCCGCACCTCATCAAGTCGGTGCCGTCTGTGAAGCTGTTAGGGGTGCACATCGACCGGGAGCTGCAGTGGAAGGACCAGGACGCGTCGGCGGTGGCCAAGGGTTATGGTTGGCTCGCTCAGTTCGCGCGACTGGCGAGAGCTTCGCGCGGCATTGGGGCGAAGAACATGCGACACCTCTATCTGGGCATCGCACATGCTCTACGCGGCTGCAGTCTTTTTGAAGGTGCCGGGGCATTCAATATGATCGCAAAGGAAGCAGGGGGAAAAGGCGGTGGTGAAGAAATTGCGCACCATTCAGCGGCATGGGGCTTTGGCGATCACCGGTGCGCTCCCCAGTACTCCCACTGAGCTTCTCGACGTCTTTGCGAACTTACTACCGGTGGAACACCTCATCGAAAAGGTGCGATATGGCATGGCGACTCGAATTGCGACTCTGCCGGAGTCGCACCCACTCTACGAGGCGATCATGAACAACGGGCGCCAGGACCGTTTCCCCACGGCGCTGCATGGTCTTCTTGCGGAGAGCCCGTACAGGGCGGCGGACATGGAGAGAATCGAGGCGGTGCGAAGAGGGCCGTCGTGGAGGTCGAGGATGACAGTGGAGATTGCGGGGGACGAAGGAGTTGGCGTTGGAGGCGGAGGCAGCAGATGACGCCGAGTGGAAGGTTTACAGCGACGGGTCGGGCATCGACGGACACATCGGCGCCTCGGCTGTCTTGTACAGGCGGGGTATCGAGATTTCGTCGCTGCGGGTGGAGTTGGGAAGTGCGAAGCAACACACCGTGTATGAGGGGGAGGGAGTAGGCGGAGGCCTGGGGCTCGCGTTGGTGGAGCGACAACCGGAGGTACGAGGGAAGGTGACACAGGTGGTGGATAGTCAGCTGGCGATTCGCGCGACGGCAACGGCATTCTCGACGCCATCGCAATGGATTTGGGACCAGTGGCACAGGAGGGTAAATAAGGTGCTGTTAAAGCATACTGACGTGAAGCTAACCGTTCGCTGGGCGCCAGGGCACAAGGACATACCGGGGAACGAGCGCGCGGATGAAGAGGTGAAGAAGGCGGCACAAGTTGGGTCGTCGCCATGGCGTGATGTGCCCGCCCCGTACGGTCGCGATCTCCCAATCAGCAGGTCGGCGGTACAGCAGGAACTGAACGCCGAACTCAAGGCGAAAATTCTCAAGAAATGGGAAGCATCCCCGTGCTCCGCACACATGTTCCAGTTCGACCGTCGACTCATCAAAGGCTCGTACATCCTCACGGCCGATCGACTACCACGCAGTCTCGCAGTCCTCCTTCTCCAGTTACGCACTGGGCACTGCACTCTCGCGAAACATCTTTTCTGCATCAACAAGGCCGATTCCCCCATCTGCCCCAGCTGTCGACAGGCGGACAAAACTGTCGCGCACTACCTCCTGCACTGTAAGGCGCATGCTGACGCCCACCGCGAGCTCGTGAGAGCAACCAGCCGGAGAATACTCATCTTGTCGAAGCTGTTAGGAGTGCCAGCACTTTACCCCCCTCTCTTCCACTACATCGCGCGCACCGGTCGCTTCCACTCCGTCCACGGCACCCGCCCGAAGGCCCCCGGACCGAAAGACTTAATGTGCAACGAATTCATCGAACTGCTGAACAAACTTAAGCCGTCGAGTCGCCGTTAACGGAAGGAGGCTGAGGAGCACCTCCTTCGCGACGCCATCCCCTTCGGAGCCTAGAAGTCCATTCCCCAGCGCTGTTCCCTCGTCCTTGATGTCCTCGCTCGGCACGGAGCTGCACGGTCAGTAGCGCGCTCGGGCTTCGGCCTGGGCGCGCCCTTTTTCCTTTTTTTCTTTTTTATTATTACTATACTAAACATCAGTGACCGCATCTCGGGCCTATATCTACTTACTCTACATACCCCATGGTTTCAAAATATTGCGTGACACCGTGCCCGTTACCTACGACTTATGTGGTCAAGGGAACATGATACAGCAGAACATTCCTTATTTAGGCTCACCTACCGAGTTACATATAGTGTCGAAATATGCTTACCGTATGATACGTCGTAGAGGGCAAATAAACTGGATTTAAAAAAATAAAATAAAATCAAAATAAAATAGAATGCACTCATTTTTGCGGCTGAATTAAATGTTCTCGGGGCGTGGGTGAGTCTGAGGTTGGTCTGAGGCCAGGTTGAGTGTATGTTTGTTCTAACTTCTCAGGGCTCAAACCGGGGTCGGGAAGGTCAGAGGGTCAGGTATGTACAATCATGGGCTGAAATAAGCTGAGAACAATGACCGAGAGCATGTTGAAGGTCGCCAGAGACGTGATTGAGGAGGACAGGTTTGTTTGTTCGCGCATGCCCATAGCCATGGATAAATCTGAACAGATCCACGTGACCCCCATCTTTTGTATAATAGATCAGCTGTATGATAGCATAGCCTCAATTCATCATCTTACCTCTCCCTCATGTTGTCTGTGCCCTCTCTGTGCTCCTGCACCCGCACTCGAGTAGCTCCTTGTTCATTGAGAGCCACTGCATATTTTCTGATATGGACCTCCTGCGAGCTCTGAGAGTTGGTCATGTTGCCTCCTGCTTGCTGTTCCGCGATGCGTGGGCTGTAGGATCGTGTGAGACTTGTTTCGAGTCTCCAAAGGGGAATTCGTCGTACGCGTTCCCTGGCGGGAGATAAGGCTCGCAAGGTGGTTGCCTGCTGGCAACGACCCTGCTCGAAGGTGTGAACGGCTTGAGAATAGGGATAGAATAAAGGCTTCTTAGCTATAAGCCTGTATTCAATAGTGTAGTGTTATTTTGGAGTCGCCTAGTGCGCAGTGCCGTGTCTCGGAGCGTATCAACAAGTACGGCTTGGCATGTGGGCGAAGGCTTGAGAGTAGTATTTAGATGTGCCGCCTAGTGCCTAGTGCCTCTTCCCGGAGAGACTCAACGGGTAAGGCTGCTCGGAGAGGCTCGACGAGACTTTGAGGAGGGGCACAATGGCAGTTGGTTGATAAGAGTGATGGTAATCATGTGATCCGAGAGTACATGTGACTTGTAGCTAAAGAGTAACTAAAATAGGTAAACCATTCCTTACAGATCGGTAAGGGAAGGAGTGCCGATAACAATGACAGTGTCGTAGGTCATGATACAGGGCAGGGTGAGGCGGGCAGAGACAGGTGGTGAGAGGATGGGAGTACACGATGGTTCAATTGGGCCATTCACCGACCGACCCCGCCTTCCCAGAACTTAAAGGCAATGATGATGCGAGAGACTTAACAGAGGAGGAGCCTCAGGAGTATGCAGAGGACGGTGAGTGCATATCATCTTCTTCAATTGGAACAAACTTATACATCCTTCTGATTATTATAGCGTGGCGAGTTCAATGGTACAGAGCACACGTAGAAATGCAGCGCTTCCAGGAAGAGGTCAAGATTCTGGAGCAGGAATTTCGCAATGCTACGCACAATTTTTATCCCATGCAGGAGGTATAGAGCTCTCTCGCACACAACTCTACCAGCATCCCCAGCGCCGTATTCTATGTGCAGGAGAAGGCTTCAATGTACGGTAAGATGGGAGAGAAGTGCACGGAAGCGTTCACTAGCCTTGATGGGACATGGCCCGCAGACCGGGAAAATTACGAGTACTTATGTAATCGTTTATGATCAACCAACATGAGGTTTTCAAGGTGTGGTGAAAAAATGTCCCAATCTAAGATTGCAAATGTAAATAGGGGCTGTGCTATTGTTTTTAGTGGCTGTGTTGAATGAGAAATAGTGGCTGTCCTTTAAATCGGCTTCATATCTTGTGAAAACATAGTGGTCGTGTTCATGCTTTGTAATTAGGTCTCAGTCGTCGGCTACATTCGAATACCACTAGGTGTCTTTCCTTTTACAATTTCTTTTTCTTTTCTTCCTTGTCCTCCACATCACGTTCAAGTGGCTGAATTCGCGCTATTTAATAACTATAGCAAAGAATGGTACATGCATCCTGAAATTAAATTTTCCATCACATTCATTTGCCTTCTCATTATGAATTTAATCCAAGGCATCACACCAGGGCAGATAATACTGAATGTATCACTGTTAGTTTAATATGTATCTGTTGTTGAATACAGTTGACTGGCTCATAACAGATTAGGTCATAGCACATAATGCTCATAATGCATAGAGTTTGGAGGTCCACCAACTTGGTAGGCTGAGGTTTATGCAAAAAACCCCATAACACATAACACATAGACTTTGGATAGTATTTATGCATTTTCAGAAGCCAAAATCACCTATTTTCCAACATATTTTGTCAGTTTTGGATCCACATTGTGCATATCACACTTGATTCTTGCTGGATGTGATAGAAAAGGTACTTTGATTCATATCTCCATGATATTCAGCTGAAACTCAACAGGAACTCACCATATCACCATGATTATATAATGATATCCCTCAGTTCAAACATACCCCACATCTATCTGAATCCTCGTAAAATGCACAGGCAGGCAGGTAGGTAGGTAGGTAGGTATTATTACACGGCACGGTCTGAATAATGAACACTGGTTTCCAGGGGTTCTCCCAGTGTACAAAGCAAGCTAAATTACACCTTCGCCCCTGGGCCTGCAAACACCTTCCAAGCTGAGTTCGCAGTTACCATAAACGACCTTTCGGCCACTCATGCCCTGCTGTGGAACTCAGTCGATGTCTGAAAGTGATAAGTAAAAACACCACTTCGTCGGAATAAATTCCTCTTCAGACGGCATCACCTTCTTGTGTCATGGGCGGTAAAAGGGAACAGAAAGAATACCTCGAGGTGTCAACTACAAGAAATTTTGTAGCAAGAAGTTTCAACTGGATTATCGTTCTCCAGGTACTTCTTGTGGTTCAATTATTCCAAGAGTGTACTGCACGTAGAATTTATTATTCCCCGAAATTATATACTCTGGAGTAGGTTAAACGCGGCTCGGGTAGGCCTTCGGGCCGGGGTTCGGTCTTTGTGATCGGTGATTATAGTTCTCAGACGGGTTTCGTACCCTGGCAACATGCGTAACTCAGTTGTGGCTTTGTTCCTGCTTTGGCGTGCTTACGTAAGTTCAGACGGACTTCGTGTCCTATTTGGGGGTCGAGCGTGGGTTGTTTCGGGTAGGTCTCTCTTATTTAGTATTTGGGAACAGTTCGTGGTCAACTCAGAATAAACTCAGGGGGCTGTGACAACAAAAGTTGCCGGTGGCAGGAGAAACTGAAGGGGAAAAAGTGATTTGATTGTTTTAAAACATCGTCCTTATATACTATTCTAAGCTTCCTAATTGGGTGTCTTTCCCACTCCATAGTCGAGTCATTCCGAGTCATAGTGTATCTGACTCTTACCGGCTTCTGTGTTTCAGCACTGCTTTGTATTTTTCTGACTCCCTTTCCAAAGTTCTTCTTATGTTTTGTAGTTTCCTTCTGTTGATCGCCTGCGTCTGCCGGTGTTTCATCAAAATCAATATTTGATCGGACCAATACTTGTTTGAGGCATATTGGGATTTATGACGCTGGCGGTAACAGGGCTAAGGTGGAGTAATGGTCTGGCTTTCTGATGAGATTTGGGGTGGTCTATCCCTTTTACGTCTGTCCACTGTTGCTGGTGGTGGATGCCGACGAAGCCGATCAACGGCGGCGCTCGGATCAGTGATGGTATGATCCGGCCGATAGATCCGGCCGAGCGGCCGAACTGCCGCCAACATTTTTATTCACGGTTTCATGTATTTGTCCTGTTCTGCCTCCCAATTCATTGGGAGGCTGACAGAGGATGTCATGCACAAATTTAGCCATTAGTACGATGCTGACACGCTGGTAGATAACTGTGTACAAACCTACAATCTATGCTTGGACTTCTTGGGCTCATGATTAAACAACTCGCAGGTAGGTGTGACCCGAAATTACAGGGTGGTCACATATGTCGCACCGTGGGAATAATCTCATGATGTATATTCCTCATAATGCATAGTGTTTGGGTGTCCACCGACCTTATGCATTATGAGCCAGTCAACTGTACCTTCAGAACTCGGTCTTGAGGAAGGAAATACAACCTCCGACGTCCATGCCAAAGTTGGAGGCAGAATGATGGATTGATCGATAGCTGTGGCGCGTTTGATCCCGGGCCGAAGGGTGAGAACATCATTTTGTTAACCCCGAATGGCTGTCCTACCCATTTCTCCACCACAACTCCACCAAGTAAGGTCCAATGTTATTTGTCTATCCACAACTTTTGGGGGTCGTTCTGATTGTCTCATTCCAGGCAACCATCTGAGTTATCAATATCCTTGAAAACTGGTGATCCAGCTCTCCCGGGCTCCCGACAAGAGTTACAATCTGGAATCAATAGGCAATCTTGCTGCTTGCACACAAAACAACCTGCACACCCTGCGGGTCTGAAAATTGGCATGGATGATGGGGATGTTTGATACTAATGTTTGAGCAGTACATAAATATTATCTGTCTTTTATTCCCTTCTTAGTGACTCCAAACCAGCTGATTCTTGTTGTCTGCAAATCAATATTGGCCTTTACATGAGGGTAACACTACCTTACCTTGGCCTTCCACATTCTCTGTCTGCCATGTACCACACTACTTGTTCATGATCCCCATCCTGCCTATATAAGTGGAGTTCAGAAACCAATATTCATTTCGCTCCCATAGCTCGGAGGTCTGATCTATCCATATGGGGTTGTCCCCTTACATCTTATACTTGTACCCAGATACACTGCCGCCTCAAATACAACCTGGAATGAAGTGTTTAGCTTGGTGGACAGTGACATTATGATCACTCTGTAATACAGAAAAGGAAATGTGAAAGAGGCATGCCGAGCACCGCGGCCATGGAAAACATAACGATGAAAATTCAGACGACATTCCAATTATACTGCACAACTGACTGCCGACAACAAAAATGGTGAAGGTTCTAAACAACTGCGATGCGAATCAAACACACATATTCAGATTACGTAACATAATTCCGATGACATACCAGCTATGCCATGCAGGCGACACAAGGTCTCAGAAGGCAGGGACAAATTCTGAGCACAAATACATGGAATCTACAAGCAGACCGAGCACCTTTCACTCGACACTGAGCTGCGGTGGGCTACCATCTGTAGGGATTATAAAGAAATCAGGAGTTCAAGGCAAGAAAAGGTCCTGCAAGTGGCTAGGAAACGAGGATCACCAAGCCACTCACAGGAAGGCTACAGCAGGAATTGAACCTGCAACATTCTGGTCTAGGCGGGCGGGCAATTTAATCATTACACCACATAGCCGATAAAGAAAGGGAGGTAACAAAACACATTGGGATGGTTGAAAGAGATGCCGAGCAAGGAGGAGGTATACCGAACAGAGATATCTGGACACCGAGCAACGGGAGGACCATCCGAGTGCACAAATCCAGACACCGAGCAGGGGAAATGTGTACCAAGCACAAGGAACAGGTTGCCGAGCAGGAAGAAGGAGCATTTGGGGATAGACTGAGCGGATATTGCAAAGGTTGGATGAGTAGGTACCAAGCGGAGAAGGAGCCAAGCAAGGAGGGCTGCAGAGGGGTGAGGGGGGGAGTAGCACGAGGATGGGCAGTGTTATCCAGGCAGGCGGGAAGGAGAGCCAGCTGCGGAATATGGGGAGTATAAATACAGCCTGTACGCTGATAGAAAGCCATCTCGGTTTTGGACCCGCATCCTCTAAAAGCTGTAAAAAGCTCTGCTGGAAAACACTCTCCTGCTCTTCGGAGACACATTCTTTCCTACACCAAGCCGTCTGTTGGCAAAGTCAGGTTATTTTCGAGGCCCAGCTCTTCACTTCCCTACCCAATCCAACCCTCCTCCTCACTAAAAGAGGGTAGTTGAAAAACCCTCACACAAAGTGATGCAGCCAAGTTCAGTGTGTAGCCGCTAGCCTTGATTGGATTATTTTGCCCTCAGCAGGCAGATAGGAGAAGAAGAAAAGGAGACAATTGGTTGGGACATATAATACAAAGAGGTTAAAAGAAGGAAGCACTTGGCTGAGGAACTAAGCTTGTTAAAACAGCCCCGTCCCAGCTAACAATTTACACACTAAATACCTTTGGAGTTGGACTATACAACCAAGGAGGCCCTCTAAAACACATATTCCACCTCAGTGTCCTCGATTTGGAGTCAACATCGCACTTGATCGTCCCTTCTCGACAGGCCGTAGAGCTCGGTCCGACAGTGCACGCTGAGAAGACTGTTCTATTGCGCTAAACCATGGTAACCAGTTGTAAAATACTCCTTTACTGAGGAACCACACACCTCTTATATAAAACCACACTCTGAATCAATAAACCTAGCACCAAGTTGCACTGTTCACAGTAACAGAAATATTCCCCCTAGAGGACGTACAATTCTAAACTAGCCTGGGTTACCACCTCGCTCGGCAGTTTACAAAACCACAGTCCACATCACACCGGCTACCTGGTTTTGGCCTATTCTTGGAAGCCGCCAGAAAAATATTCAGGCAAGCATCCAAACTTCTTGTAACTTCTGCCAAATGTGTTCGGCTGATTTCTAGGATGCAGGCCTTCATTTAGGACACCCCGCGACACGATCTGATGGGGAAAAGATTCTGATATTAAAGCAACATGAGGTGGCCATGTACCCGGTTATGTACACTTTGGCCATGTCCAATACACATCCTTCATTGTTCAGGTTCAAACCAGCTGCGAATAAAATGGGATGCAGCACTTTTGGCTGGTATAGATTGCTGCACAATAGATAGTATAGATTGTTGCGGAATAGACAATGATTAATATAGAAAGAAAAAAAGTCCATAAGTGCGAATTTTCCGGGCCGTGCCGCGGCCTCCACCCCCAAGTTGGCTGATCATATCTGGGCGCATCGACCCGTTCAGACCGTGGATTGGGCCTTTATCGCGGAGGCTATAACTTGGTTTTTGTTACAAAAAAAAGTGTTTGATTGGTGTTGAAACAGAGTTTTAACGGTGTCAAACCTGCGGGCACTTCTTTGTATATGCTGTAACTAATCCTTTGAGTTGAAAGATCGTAAGAAATGAAGAGGTTGGGTCGCGCACAGTTTAAACGCTGTTCGAACACCGTTTGAATGAAGTTTAAACACACCGCACTTGATAAATCCCTATTTTGACGTCCAGGTACTATGGTGGGGAGAGACCAGGCCTTCTATGCGGAAGCGTTTGAACGGCGTTTGAGCGCGGTTTAGACGGTGCTTGAACGGTTGGTTGGTGGTCAAGGTTTTCTTGGCACCACGGACGTATTTGAACACCGTTGAAACACACCTAACGTCTAAGACGTGGGTGTTTAAATAAGGGAGGTGCGAGGGTACCCGCGCTCTTATATTGTCGGTTTCTCCGACGTTCATCAACCGCTCCCAGAGCCGAATCCACCAATCTTTGCTCAGGTTGGTCGGATTCGAAGACGATGTCTGCTCTTAGCCAATTACCCACTATTACAGTGATTGCATATTCCGCCTTCCTTTCAATCCTCCCCCTACCTACATACCCATGATATGCGACCTTCCTTTCCCAATTGACCACCGAGTCCACAACCACACCATCGACTGCAGCACCTCAAACCCCATCCCCGCCCAAACCCGGGCTTCAAGCTCCCCAAATCCCGAAAATCCGCACTTCGCACTCCGCACTCCGCGTTCGGGGTTCGAACGCGTTCAGAAAAAATGGCTATCGCCTGAACCTTGAACCTTGAACCTTGGACGTCGCATTCGGTTTGGTTCGGTTCAGGTTCGAATCGATTTCTGAACCGGACCTTGCCAGCATTATCCAACCATGCGCACTGCGAAAGAATGAGACGAGGGCCGTCTTCGAGACTCTCACGCGCCGCCAAAATTTGTAGTTCAAATCAGACAAGTTCATTGTTTGAATACGACAGATTGGAATGTAGACGGTGTACACAAGGAGGAGAAAAATTGAAGGAACATCCGCGCGCAAAGTTTTTGGAGGGGACGTGCTCGCTCTAGAGCAGGTGGTCGGGATCGTCAGCATGATTCCCATCGTTGGTCCAATACCTGTCCTTCTCGCCCTCTCTGACCCTGCCCATCTTTATCATCGTCAACCCAGCTGCCCGAATGAACAAAGTCCCATCGATGACCTCGCTGTCTTTCAGCTCCGTCATCCTGAAGGTTCCGGGGGCGACTGCGCCGTATACGGTCCCGTAATGCGCCAGCGTACGTATAACTTTGCACAGGTGGTCGTCGGGGTGCACCAGTGCCGACTGGATGAGCTGCATCCACGGGTTAGGAGTGAGTGCGAGCGGGGAACTAGCCATGGGAAATGCAGATTCGTATGGAGTGGGAACGGGCCCCGGGACCGTCGGGCTAAGGGTTGCCCTCGCCGAAAAGAAGGAACGGACATTCAAGGGGCGACGACCACGGGAAATCCAATAGCCAAGAGATCGCGCGAAGTATGCGCGGAGGAAGAGGGACTTCGACGTTGGAGATGTGATGATCGCCATAAGCGATGACAACCTCAATGAGGTCGTAACGAGGTGCATGCTACACAGGACGGCGTCAGTACAAGTCTGCTTGGTCGTCAAAGAAACTCACATCGTGAATTCAGCCTCACGCAAAGACCCATCGTTCCACCCGCCAACGGCGTATAGCATGACGTTGAGGAAACACAGCTCCTGCACCTTGTTTTCGACCTCTTTGGCATTCGCGCCATCCACGGTCCACTGCGCCGCATACTCGTATATGGCGTCGCCAAATTTCGCAAGCACGTCATCAAGCGACGTCGGCTTGATATCGTGGAATCTGTCATCGAGCAGGATACGGGACGCGATAGAGAATGCGTGGTCCTGGCGCGAGGGCGGTGTGGGGAACATCTTTTGTGGTAAAATCACCAACGAGTTGCCAAGTTGGTGTACAGCGCTCTGCGCGAGTCCTGTGGGGTTCCTTAGTGGTTGGCGCCTCCTCGCCGTGGAGAATGCAGATACACGTACCCTCGGCCACGAGACCCGGTATACTGCGAAACCAGGTTTGAGTGAGCACAACCACAGCCCCAGCGGAAAATAACGACGTACGCGAACTCGATTCCATAACCGACATAAAGCATGGGGTGCAGGATGCCTGCTAGCATGCGGTTGAGCATCTGAGGCCCCTTTCCATCGAAATTCGCCTTGGACGAGAAAAGCCATTCCTCGAGCGTCGCTGCGGTGTCGTTCTTCTTCAGCACCTCCTCGGAGAAAAATTTGAGATATGCCTGGTAGTACCGCCTATCACCCAGATGGTCCGAAAACGTCGCGGCGGTAATTGAGCCCGGTGAGGCAAACGCGGGTTTCTCTATGGTGAGGTGCACCTTCCAAATCGCCTCTATGTGCGCGGGGGATGCTCCCAGCGCATACTCTGTGAGCATATGGAAGGGTGCGTGGTTGTGGCCACCCCCGGCGGAGAAGAACCTGGTTTGTGGTGAGAAAGGATGCATTGGACGTGAAAATTTGCACATACGCGTCGTGTATCTCGTAGTCTCTCTGCAAGTATCCCCGCACGACTGTGGTGGAGTTAGGGGTGACTCCAGGTAATCGGGAGGGCGTGTTTACTCCCACGGGAGGGGGGCCAGGGTTGGGAAAGAGACGCGCAATCTGCGATGGGCTAACCCGTGCTATGGTACCGGCGGGCGTTGTGGTAGCAGACTCGGACGATGTGTCCTTCGCCGCCGTAGCCGACGGTGTGCCTTGCGCCGCCGCGGTAGCACCAGGGCGCACGACGACGCGAATGGCTGAGGCCATTTTGGTGCTCGGGCCGTTATCGATGTCGACGGTGGTAGCAGCCGCAGCGGGCATGGCATCCTTGCGATCGAGGTAAATATCCGCCTTTGAGCCGGTCTCCCCCTCACGGCGGAGGATCACCGCCGTGATGTTTGCGATCGTATACGGCGGGAAGATGTCCTGGACGTCGATGGACGAGACGTTGGTGTGTTGGGTCGAGAGGGGGGACTTGGATGCCAAGATGGAGTGGCCATCGTAGAGGCGATAATACACTGCATGAATTGATCAGCGGCTTCCAGTGAGAAGGTGTTGCGGAGACGTACAATAGACTGTATCGTCCATTGTGACTGTGAAGTGAGGGGATGCAGTGGAAACTGGAGGATCTATGTGAGGAATGCGACCTATTTGTAGCGGAGCAGGGTGAAGAGGAAACGTGTTTACGTGCAAGAGGAAGAGATGACTCGGACTTGAAGATCTATGTGACTTGATCCATGTACCGGCAGTTGGCATATCGCCGGTTCCTGTATGGACCTATATGACAGTTCATTTGTACAAATAATAAATTCAGGCGCGCCTCATTGTAGCGCGCGCGCGAGGGTCTGCCTATCTAAATTACACTAATAAGACTAAATTAAATTCTAATGCGGATAAAATTATTACCGACACTGAGTGACCTCCCGTA
>JARKIE010000478.1:0-60241 GCA_029378255.1 Mycena rosella | reverse complement strand
ACATGCAGTGGGTTGGGCAACGCAACGGACCCCTCCGTGACCGTGACCGTTGCTCCCATACATGTCCGTACAGTACTTGAACTTGAACTTGAACTTGAATTCTATTGGTGGCTGTACCTGGTCCTAAGGGCTACGCAGCTGTACACTAGTCTAACTAGTATGGGAGTTATTCGACAATAACTGTAGGTGATTTTATGAGGCCTTTTTCTGAGTACGTGAGAGAGAGAATTAAAAGGAGATAACCAATGGGGAAATATGAGTCAGGGAGTAACGTCGCAGGGTTATAGTGGGAGGGCAAACGTGGGGGTATGCTAGCTAACAGGGGTATTATATAAGTAAGGTAATGAGATGAGGTGCAGAGGAAGAGAAAAGAGAGGGAAAAATGGAAAAGTGAAGACTCAGCAGAAACGACGAGACTTGGTGACAAAGACAGCAAGGGGTTTGAGTAACTTCGGGTGATTCAAAAGGTTCTGGATGCTGACAGCGCCGAGTAGACCCGCGTTGTACGATGCCGTTTGCAGAGGCTGGCGCAGGTGATCCCAGGCCAGGCAATGTAGCAGGTAGTGGGCTCGAGACTCCTTCGCATCACCGCATGCATCACAAGTTGCGGAAGAGGCAAGGCGGCACCGAAAGCGATGGGCGTTAAGGGATGAGAAGTCAGTTCTCAGCTGAGACAGTATGGAGATATCGGCCTGAGAGGCGGACGCCGTGTATGGTGAACGGAGGATGAGCGAAGGTGGAGTATCATCAATTTCCCGTAAACCGCGACCCGGCGTTGCAACCTTCCACATGGCCCGCCATCGGTCGAGGATGAGGGTGTTGATGGCGCGCTTGCAGGTGGTCAAGGATACGGGTACCGACAGTGCCGGGGGGAGGAGGGTAGCGGCCTTCGCCGCATCATCCGCGAGTTCGTTGCCCTTGGTTCCGATATGCGCCGGTGTCCAGAGATTGGTAATCCGAAGACCGGGAAGCTTCTCCATCGCCGAGCAGACGAGAATATTGTACTGGATGGCGCGGAATTGTCCAGCACGGGGGGCAGTAGACAGAATGCCCTTGAGGCCAGCTTGAGAGTCCGAGACACACAGGCGCCGCTACCAGCTAGGTCTGCGCGCGTATCCACCGTAACATCTGTGGGGGGACGACGAACGCTGCACTCGCGTATGCGTGCACCACGTGGGGGAACCTCAGCAGGCCAGCGAACGGCGGGGAGTCGTTCCACGAAGTGCAGGGGCGACGCTTTTTTGGCAAACAACTTCTGAAAAATTTAAAACATTTTTCACCAAATTTCTCACTGATAAACTTGAATTGTTCAACCAGTGATATCTTGTGAAAGATTAGTGGCTGTGTTTGTAATTTGTAATTAGTTCCCAATCACCGCCTGTGTTCGAATCTCTCAAGGCGTCTTCCTTTTCCAATTTTTTTCTCTTGTTTTTTTTTGTGGTCCCCATATGGTTATATTGGTGAGCACTGAGACATCATTATTTGGATCACAGTCAGCCTTCTTTTGCCAAAAACTACGCTACTCCCGATGGCTGCGCAGTTTATACACAGGTTGGCATCTGGCATCAAAATTTACACACACTGCTTGCACATTTCAAGTTTTTCAGTGAAAAAATTGTTTAGGATTTTGCAGAAATCTTTCACCGAAAAAGTAGGTGAGAAACTTGAAAGTTTTTCAAAACTTATTTGACTTTGTTTCACATTTTTCACCTTAAGTCAAAAAGTCCTGAAAAACTTAAAAGTTTTTCATTTACTTTTTTGGCAAAAGATTTGTGCAAAATTCTAAACATTTTTCAGCAGTTTTTTCATCAAAAAACTTGAAATGTTCAACCAGTGACAGGTCCCGACAATTTCACCAGACCAATTGCCAAGTACCTTCCAATGATTTCACCCCAATGTCTCTATGCTAAGTGCACACTACGAACTGAGGAGAATACCGAATCTCCCTACATCGTTGGATGTGTGGATTTCTGATGGCATTAATCGCAACACTGATGAGGCCTAGCTGCCGAAACCAATAAACTAGACACTTTTTGTGGCAAGAATAGACCACAGACAATGTAATGAAAGGGTGGAATGTGATGAGCCCTCCTATTCGAACTGAAATTGGGGCCTGAATCTTTCTCTTGTTTGCCGAAAGAGCCGAAATGATGGTATCACAGACGGCGATCACAGGCATGCAAGTCCCGGCAGAGATCCACCAGAGACGTGAGTAGGTTCTAATTTTGTGGTGTATTACCAGTGTGGTCCTGTTCAACCTGTGGATAGTTCAGATTAATCTTCAGTGGTGTTTCAAGCTGGAAATTTCAAGGTGTGTATTTGGGCACCTGTGTAATTCAAAGGAGAACACCTGGTAATATCGGGAAACAGCTGTGTGTTTTTTTGTTGAAATCAGCAAGAAACCCGGAATAAGAATGTCCCAGTATTACCCCCATACCCCCGCCCAATTTTATGTGATTTCCGATTTTTAAGGTATTATGAGAATCGGCATTCACCGTGATGATGTACGTCATCGATCCGTACGTTCCGAGCACTGCATTCGATGGCTTGATTCGGGCTTGCCTTCCACCTCCATGTCACAACCGTCGATGTAATATATTGCCGTGCGCATTACATGGAATCATTCCTAAGTCTTTCACAGCACTTACCCCATCTTGACACAGATGTGATTGCTTCAGATGAAGTAGGGACCTTCCAGTCAGGTGCATGATAGACATATTACAAGGCATAAGGCAAGCATGCGTTCTACAGCGGTACAATACAATTTAACCGCTAGCCTGATTTTCGCCTTTGTTAGGACCTTCCTGCGTGTCGTTCACTCGGAGCATCGCCATCTGTTTCCTTGTTTCAGGATAATCCTCATTGTCACTGCTCGCCAATCAAAGTGTTTGTTTGCCACGGATTTTAATGCGTCTAACGGTGACCGCTCTGGATAAATGTATTGCTTCCTTGGCGGTCCTGGCTTTGAATGTGTTCTACAAACGATTATCAGCTTCAAATTGGGATCAAATAATAGCTCACCTTCGCGATTGAATCATCAAGCAACATCAATTTCGGAGGACCACCTTGCATATATGTTTGTCTTCCTCGCCCAGTGGTCACTGACAATTACGTCTTTGTGCCTTCTACGAGCATAGTTGCCTACCTTCTTGGTGCAGGCCACACCAGGACTACTTGTTCTGAGCCACCCCAATCTGGATGGTGATAGGTTCGGCCGGACGAGATCTTTGTGTAGCCTACGACAGGCAGTTGGCGAATATGGCAGCACCCTCGAATCACAGGGCATGGATCCTGAACATATGTGATCCAACCTTCCGTTTGTTTTCGGCTTGCCGATGATTGATAGCGGGCAATGAGATCAGCCTACACACGGACATAGACCGCACCATTGCGGTTGGATCCGCATTTTTCGCAACTGTGATGCTTGTTGTCTGTGGATGGATCCGATACTGATGTAGACACATTCCATGTTTACATGCATTAAAGTACGACACTGCTCTAACGGATCATCTCTAATTATGTACCCACTTCGCGATGCTCACTTGGCTTATAAACAGCAATGCATGCACCCATACTCCAGCGGCAATGTTTAAGTGAGCTCATTGAACGCTGCGAAGAAAATGCAATGAAGTGTGTTTGGCTGGTAAGATTGTTGTGGAATAGATGTACAAAAAAAAAAAAAAAACTATAGTGCGAGTTTGCCGGGCCATGCCGCGGCCTTCACCCCCAAGTTTGCTCTTTCGAATGATGTTTCCATTTTGGGCCGAGGAGATAAAGACGAAATTATGTTTTGTGTTCTTCTTTGTCAACAATTAAAAGACGAGTTCTATTCCCATGTCTATGAGACCTTGCAAGCGGGGCCGCGTGCAGTCGGTATAAAAACCTTTAACCCCACACCTCCGTCCACCCAGCCATAACAGAACCCCTCTACATTCACAGAAGAGTGTACATAGCCAGTCTATCCACCCTCGGTTACGGGGCTGGGAATTTCAGTAACGGTACTTTGAGAAGGATATGTGTATATAATCAGAATTAACGACACATTTCAAACTCCGAACTTCAGGCCCAACCCCTCCACGGAGGCTGGCCTTGAACAAACGTGAACCCAACTGCGATGCAGCGTGGCCCTTTCTCGCATATCATCCATATGTGCTTTTAGCCAACCTGCTGTCTAGAATCGGAAGGCTTGACTCGTTGCGCTCTCATATGTTGCCCTGATTGGAAGCTAAATCTGATTCTCATTTTCCCGGGAAATCAGGTTTTACCTGAAACCAGAGGCCAGGGTCCTAAACAGATCCTCGCCCTGCTTTGCTTTTCACATTGGGAAATATGCAGCATCGGAGAATCACGATGCCCAGGCGGCGTTGAATTTGCTTCGTGGCGCCTTCACGACCCGAAACCGCGCCGTGTTGCTGCAAGTCCTCCACATCAATTATCAACCACGGGTCCTTATGACAATGAGCATGCAGCGTTGATTGCTCGTCCTTCCGCCTCATCTTATGTTGATTGTATTCTACTTCGGGCGGTATTGCATACGAAAATTCATCGTGATAGAGTTTTCCCCGCAGAGATGCGCACCTTGCTCAGGAACATGTTCTCCTGCGCGCGCTCCGCCAGGGAGATGGTGTGCGCCGTGGTGGTTGTAATTGTGGGGGTGGCCCAGATGCGGCTCGGTCCAGGGGGAGGACATGTTGATGCGTGGGTGGGTGGGGGACCAATAGGGGGAGTTAGTAGACGGATGAATCGAGGGTGGATGGTCTGAAAATGAATGGGTGTGGGATGGAGGGCGGAATCAATCGAAATGAGACACAGGTAGGGCTGGATCCCTGGCACCCAAGGAGGTCTCTTATGCGTTTTCGCCGACTTTGGTACTAGCAGGAGCCATCGACTCGAGCGGAGACGGCGTGGGGCCTTCAACTTCTATAAATTCTCCGGTCTTCAGTGATCACAATGTTCGGGCACGGTAAACAGTTTTTGGTAATCGATCGACCAGGGAATACAACGAAAATTCTTGTATCAAAGATAATGAAGGGAGGATTATGTCGACTTGGTTCAATGCAGCCCCGCTCAGAGCGTGAGGGTCGGGCCAAGGACGAGCGGCTCGCAGGACTGGGTGATGGTCCAATCAGACACGTTCCGAATCACGGTCGCGAGGGGCCGAATGGTATCCAAGGTGATGAGCGTCGTGGGCTTGGCCCACCCTTCAGCAATGGGCAGGCGCTCTTCCCGGAAGAAGATGTTGACGAACCTGAATGCGGTGAAAGTTAACGCATGGTCGTGGAAAATGTACAGGAGCACGTACTGCTTGGGCGCGACGCCGGTGAGCGGGTCGCCGAAGATGCTCAGGTAGAGCGAAGACTCGACGCTGCGGAGCGTGAACTCCTTTTCCGTGTTCACAACAAGGGGGTTCGTCGCGATGGAGTGCGCGAGGCGCTCGCGCTGCGTGATGCCCGCGGACGTCGTGTTGTAGTAGTCCACGCCGGGGCTGGAGTTGAGGAACGTGGCAAATGTGGTCTCGTTGAAGTGGACGTTGTCGCCCGTGCCGTCGCCGAAGTCGTTGCGCGAGATCGACGCGTCGTGTTCGACGAGGTTGTGGCTGCGGCGCGTCAGGAACGCCGCGCAGGGGATATTTGTGGAAGATGTTACTCACATTGAAAGAGGTCCGAGGCTCATGTGGTCCATGCTGGCGAAGTCCGTTCCGGAGAGCAGACCGAACTTGGCTGCGACGAGAGTGGGCGCCCAGTCGAGGTTGAAGGCCTCTGGGGTGCGAGTGAGCGATATGCGGCAGTGAATATGCATGTACGCACCGAGAGCAGCGGCGAAGAGCTGGGGGAGGGTGAAGTTCGCCCCATCGCGCGGGAGATACCCGTGGTTCGCCAGGCTGCAGACAAGGTCAAATCACTCGGTCATGGGGAGGGAAATGGGCAACGAACGTGTTGAGGCCTGGGCAGGGCGAGCGTTGGTCGGTCGCGGTGGGGGCCATCCACACGTTGCCGTCAGTGGCCATGGACGGGACCGCCGTCACTTGGGCAACGAACAGAACTGAAGCAATGACTAGAGAAGAGAATTGGAGCTGCATGGCGAAGAGGAGATGTTGTGATTCAGCGCAGGGCGTTGCATTTATATTCGCGGGTTGTTCTCAGATCCGCGGGGCGTCTGGCAGTCAAGCGTCAGCAGTATAATGTCTTCCGAACCGTGTGAAGTGAATTCGTAATGGTGCTGACCGGCGAATCGCGTAACATTTTGGTATGCAGGCAGGCTGATTGGCTATGACCCCGCATCGCCACATCCAGGAAACTCGGGTAACCTCTCCGCAGTGCGCAGTCCAGCCGGTGGGTAAGTTATCGTAAGAAGGTAGTATTACACGGCATGGTCCCGCCTACACGGCCAGAGCTTAAATAGGCTTCGGGTGGAGCGTCGGAATTTCGGGCCTAGGCTAGACCACGTGTTAACCTCAGGTTAAAATCCTTTTGCGTTTCAGTTAAATGTCCAATTATGTGTTGGAGCCAAATCTGGGAATAGGATCTAGCTAACTCAGCTCCAGCATAACCTGGGTGTATTATTTGGTCTGAATCCCTCCTCAATTTCGGCCATCTCACCCAAATCCCGTCAATCACGGGTTAACCACAACTTTTGATCTGCCCCTATTTCGCCCCTATTCCCCGTTATTATTCGTCTCTCCATGGAATCCCCAGCCGAGTCGGAACCAGATCCCAGAGGTATGAATGAATGGATCAATACACTTATGTCAGTCACTTATAATGTTCCACTGCTCAGTCTGGGAGCGTGTAGGAACAGGTTACCGTTGCCTTGTCTGCAACGACATGCATGTGCGGAAAGGTCTTCGACGACTCAAAGTGCACGAAACATCGGAAGATCATAAAATTTCACTGGAGAATATGGTGCCAGACGTATCTCAGCCTGTCCAACAGTTGCAGCTTCCGGACTTTGTCTCGGACGGAATACAAAGTCTGCTCGCTTCATTAGCTGCACCCGCAGGCTCCACCAATCAAGCCATACCTTCGGACTACACCGAACCTGAACTCCCTCCACCGACTATGTTGATTGACTGGGGGTTGTCTGAAAATACCGAGCTTGAGCCATCAGCAGAAGCAAGAGCCGTCGCACAGATTGCGCAAACACTGGTAGAATATTTCAATGCAGACCCCAACTCCGAAGACGAAGAGGAAGAAAGGTCGGACAACGAAAATGAGCTAGAGGAGCCGGAGGAGCCAACTGTTACTGGTGAGTGGACTACTTTCGCTGCCGCCATCATTTACCAATATCGTATAGTGGACAACGGCAGGGACGAAGAGGAGGACTTGAATCGGGGCGAGAAACGAGCACGGTTCCGCAATCATACTGAATATTCGCGTCAGTGGTTCCCGTGGGCTGACAGAATTGTGCGTAATGTATGCCACATTGTTACCGCAATTAATCCAGCCCCAGACATGCACTCTGGACGTTCTGATGCACCTCCCTCGCTCTGTGTTCTCTCAGCGGCAGCTGGACCTGTTCATCTGGCTTCTCAAAGTCAACAATGTCGACGATGTTCCCTCTGTGAAATCAATGCAAGAGCTCAACGCCAGACTTCAAAAACTTTGTGGTATACAAAGTATGTCTTACGACGGCGCTCTTGGACATAAATACTATGTCAACAGTCTTGCTCAAATAATTGCCCAGGTAAAACACACTATCAACCCATGTGAATAATAAGCTGACCCCGGACAGGAAATGTCAAATCCTAAAGTTCGACCTCACCTTGAATTTTATCCAGAGGACAGTGGGTCGCTTCTCGAGGAGGCCCGCCAGGGTAAAAGGTGGCTTGAAGAGATTCCGTCGGACCAGATAACCCCAATGGCCCGGATCGGGACCCAGGATTATTTTATACACGAGCCTGCGATGCTTACGGACGGTACATTCCGCATGCCATTTCGCTGGTTTCTGCGCGGAAAAACCTTGTTTGCCAAATGTTGGGATTTGGATGTGGTCAATACCGAGACAGGGCGGGCGTGGAGGGTGGTACAGCGCGAGAGCGAAGTGGCGCAAGAAGGATTTATGAAGAACTTACCAGAGCTTCGGGCTGATTTTCGTCGTTACAATGTTCCTGACCCGACGAAAATAAAAGGTACGCCGTGAACATCCTCTGTTTCTCCGTTCTCACCTATGTTCCAGATGTGCAAAATCCGTCAGATGGAACCACATCGGATTGGACTTTCACAGATCCCGCCATCGGCAATCCCTGGCGTGAACGCGCAAAAGGGGCACGTGTCTATTGCTTCCCTATCTGGCTTTACTGCGACGACACGTCCGGAAATCTGTCGAAGAAATGGAATGAACATAACAGCTTCCTGTTCACGCCTGCTGGCTTGCCGCGCGAACAATCACAGAAGGAATTCAACATACACTTCCTTTCAACTTCAAATATTGCACCGCCGTTGGAAATGTTGGATGGAATATTGGACCAGCTTGAGTAAATACACATTCACATTTCCGATACGCACTCACCGATCTCAATAGAACTGCTCAGAAAGACGGGATCTGGGCATGGGATAGCGAATTGAAGGAGCTTGTTCTCGTGATCCCTGCAGTTCTTGCGCTTCTTGGAGATAATCCCATGCAGAGCGAGTTCGCGTGTCACATTGGTTTGCGAGGAAAGTATTTTTGCAGAGCTTGTTGGGTTAAGGGGAGCGATAATCTGGACGAAGAGGATGGTGAGGACCCGCCGCCGGTTCCTCAAAATGCAGGCGCAGGAAGCGATGCTGAAAGCCAAGCCAGCAGCGACGCAGGCAGCGATACAAGCCAGCAACCCACTGGGAAGGTCAAGAGCCGCCGAAAAAAAATTAAGGAGAGCCTCGACCAGATGGTAGAGCGCGCGAAGTCGTTTGTCAAGGTCACCGTGTTTACCATGCATTTTCCATCGTAACTGAGACCTTTCCAGATCGGTAGACTGCGCACGAGAACGGAGACAACGGGAACACTGCGCACATATTTCAAGGAAGCTTCGACTCTCAATACCAAGACGAGAGTCAAGACCATGCGTACCGCGACAGGCATCAAAGACACATTCCAGATCGTGTTTCTTGAAAAGCTGTTTGACTCGTACAAAGGGAAGAAAGGCAAGAAAGCGAAGCAAGAGGCACTAGAAGCACAGACTCGCAGCCTTCCCAAGAACACGACCAGCCCTGTTTGGCGTATCAAAGGTTGACGGAGTATTCCTTCCGCGTCTGCCAATGCCGTACTGATTGCGATCAACAGGTCTTGACCCTCACCAAGACACCCCTGTCGAAATCCTACATGTTATCCTCCTCGGCTTTGTAAAATATCTGTGGCGAGATCTGTCCAGAACCAAATCAAGAATGCAGAACAGAAAGCCCTTCTTGTAACGCGCTTGAATTCCTTCGATGTCACTGGACTTGGGATTTCACCGCTCGCTGGACACACACTTGTCCAATACTCCGGCTCGTTAACCGGACGTGACTTTAGGGCCATCGCACAAGTTGCACCATTTGTTGCATACGATCTGGTCTCCGAGGACTGTCTCGCCACATGGGTCGCACTCTCGAAACTCGTGCCACTGATCTGGCAGCCCTCAATAAAGGATATTGACGTCCATGTGGTACATTTTCACTGATTCCCTCAGTCATAATATATTGCTCAGCGTTCCCCAGGCACTCCTGACAGCGGAGATAAATCACTTCTTGACCTGTGCTGCTCGCTGGACGACCCGCTGGTTTAATAAACCAAAATTTCACATTCTACTTCATCTTCCCGAACATATACGCCGCTTTGGTCCAGCCATATTATTTGCGACTGAGGCATTCGAATCTTTTAATGCTATAATCAGGGCCAAGAGTGTGCATTCTAATCGTCACGCTCCTTCACGGGATATAGCTCGAGCATTTGCGCAGGGGAACCGCATCCGCCATCTCCTCAGTGGCGGGCTTTTCATGCAGTCCAACACCACTCCATCCTATACTCCACATTCCGATCCGCTCCCTTCTCTGGCTCTTAACCCACCCATCCATCCGACCCAGCCCAAGATCCGGCTCCCTATCTCTCGAGAAAAAGGAGGACTGGGTCTGTGCTGGACCTGGGCCTCTTAGTCTCGTCTCCGCACCGAATACCGTCACTCAATATCTCGGGTTGGAGAACAAGAAGCGGACAACTCACGGTGCGTTCATCTTCCTGGTATCATTCTCCGATCGCTGAAAATTTACAGGCATCTGCATCTCCGATAAGAAAAACCCCCAGACCTTTCGCGACTACATTGACCGGGCAAAAACTTCCTGCGTCGTTGCAAAACAAGCTACAGCCCATCAAAACAAACTCGGCATTGTATTTGGCCAATGGGGATTTTTGTCCCTTGAACCAGTTCATTATCGCTCGGAGACCGAACCACAGTACTTTCATCGCACGTGTCATGGAGATTATCCAAATCCCAAACACGCCTGATGAGTTCAGCCAGCGCCCATCGGGTATTTTACTCCAAAACACCACAATTAACAGGGATGCACATCCATCGTACGGAATGCCAGCTGTGAACATTCAAGACCAGTGGTCATTGGTTAGCCTGATGGTACGTGTTTATGTTTGCCTCTCGATGGTTTTGGATTTAATTCTTTCACAGGATATTCTCTGCACCGTCAACGTTCAACACAACTGTCATGCTCACACATGTGGCCCGACGGGTGTTCGTTACACCTATCAAGAACGTGAGAGAACAGAGCACATCCGACCCGTTATTGTGCACAACGGCGCACAGGACGACTTACTTCTCAATACTGGACAGATGCGCGATGCTCTCCATCTCCAGCCATTTCGAGTCAATTCACCGGTTCTAGACACTGACACTCTTATTATGGCCAGTGTTCTTCGTGAGTTTGACCAGAAGAAGGCAGCTGCGTCATCCAGTGACTCCGTGCCGTTTGGAAGAGGGAGAGGGGGTGCTGGCAGAGCCAGGGGAAGAGGACGAGGTAGCAGCGGGGCTGCTCCGGGTTCATCTGGTTTAAATCCAGGGCGGCTGGTCGCCGAAAGCATCACTGAATCACTGCCCGTGTCCTCATCCAGTCAGTAATAATAATATTGCATTCAATCTATGTTCGTCGGTGACTCGGCATCGGAAGGCCTGGGAAATCAGAGTTGAGTTGAAAGGGGCTGCTAAATGAACGATATCGGACATTATCACAGGGTAGTATCACATATATTCAGTGTCTTGCAATATTTGAGATGCCTGCCATATGACTGGCAGAAATTCTGCGGTGTTTGAAAGTGCGGGACGACCTCTTACTTGATCCGGCTGTTGTGTTCACTTGGACGGTGCAATAAATCTAAGGATTGTTCGGCGTGGTTTCTGACAGATATCAGCTCCAAGATCAACAGATTTTTGGGAAATATGTGGAGGAAAGAATGCAGGAGTCACTGCGAGGTTGTCCTATAATGACACGTGATCGTAGTTTCCCAACGCGAGCGCGTCAAGTCACTTGTGACCGGACGCGCCAAAAGCTGCAAATCCTTTTCGGGATGTTTGCGCAATACCTTCCGGGGGAGACTTCAGCAATGCTCCAGAAAAATCAAGTGTGTTTTAACAGCGAAATAATTTTATTAGAAACCATCCCATGAACGGCAAGCCTGTATGAGACAGACGAACGAGATATCCAGATGATTAGTCATCACTGTTACATCATGAAAACACAGCACCTCTTCAGCGTTGGTAGTTCCCAGAAGGAGCTCACTTCAAGTAGGCTCACAGAACCAATTAAACATGTTCTCAAGGTCTCTAATGGGGAAAGAAACACTATAATTGTTGAAATATACTAAGCCGGCAACGGAATACGGTGATACTCGAGGAGAGATTCAAGTGCAGCGATCCGAGTAGACTGGTTATGAGTTTTGGACATATCGCACCACCATTCCTCCTCTTGCTTTCCATACTGCCGCAATTCTGAATCCCTGTCAGCTCGCATTGCGGCGATAACTCTGACTTCCGTAACAGAGAGACGGATATCCTCTGCCTTCAAGTCGGCATAGAAGGCAATGAAATCGGGGGTCGAGGGGCGCGAAGAGTGGGAGTAGGATGAATAATTGAAGCAATCATCCATGGGTTCATCCTCTGATGTGGATAAATTCAGATCCTGTGCGGCAGGCAAAAAAGGAAAAGACATACCTGAAATTCGCATGAAGGGCTTCTCTTCTATCAGTGGGGAAGGCTCGTCCTGAGAATGAGCGGAGGCCCCTTCAAAGGACTGTTAAAGTGAAGGAAAAGGAGGGGGGAGAGCTTACAAATGACGTGCTCGCTGCAAGCAGTGTCCGATCCAGTGGAACCGAAAGACGCATCACCATTGGCGCTTGAGCCATCATTGAAAATGGGAGGAGGAGAGCCCGAGTTTTCTGAGGCAGGCCTGTGCTGCTGAACCAGGGTTTCTACAAACTGTGAATCGGTGACTTGACTGTCAAGAGCACCCCCATTGAATAAACTATTAGGAGCATGAGCAAGCGAAGGGGTACGCCGAAAAAAATCACTTGCCTGCAGTTTATATGGCTTGTCGAAAGGGCAGACGGTCTGGGCTCCCGGCTGCCAGGAGAGAAGCTGGGTGGAGATGGCGACGACGATTTGATGCTGAGGTGAGACATTGCCGTTTTCGGAAGAGGGGTGAAAGTGGATTGGATTTTCGCTGGGCCATCATCAGTCTTATATACAGTCACGGGCTGGGGCGGTGCTGAATTAGGTCGTTGATATGCCTGAAAAATACGCGTCTCGACGCGTCGTGCTCACATGATTCATGCCCGAAACCTATATAAGAAATCAGGCAAAACACGGTCTTCCCCAGTCCCCCCCCTATCCACGTACCATGACATCAGACTTGCAGTTATCCTTTCACCATGCCATGACCAATCGCAACGACGGCCTGGCCTCCTTTATGCCGCTCGCTACCCTGGCAGCGGTGTCGCGAACAACCTCGCAAACAACCAGCACCACGGCGGCGGCACGGATGTGTCCTTTACCGAGCCAAGCATCCCCCAGCTGGTCCTTAGCCCGCTCTTCGTCGACAACCTAGCAAAAGACTTCGGACTCACAGCCGTCCAACGCAATCACGTCCACACTTGCGCTCAGGTCAGTGTCCCTCAGTCCTGCTTGTCCCACCACAGCAGCTAATTCCATTGCATCTAGCTCGGGTCGGTCAATGAAGGGCTGACCAAGGCTGACCTATCGACGCGCCTGTTTATGTTGGCAGTATGCTACAGCGAATCAAACGAAATGAGACGTGCCGCAGAGCGAAACAATACCGAGAACCTCGCTCAGCTCTTGGAGGATTTACGTGTTCGTCTTGATGACGGCTACACATTCACCAGGGATCAAATGGTATGTCTTTTGTGTCCCAGTCAGAACGATCATGCTTACCAGATCTTCAGCGGAGTATTCGCAGCCAGGCTCAGGACAGCATTTACGAGCCCACCCGGACATCTTTTATGTCAATGCACAATGATGTCCTTGTGAGTTGCGGCATCCCCTGTTGCGTCTCACCTAACTGACCCGCACTATCAGCAAAAGCTCCGTGATAACAAGGGACCCACAAAGCTCAGCAACGTATTTGGCAATCCATCCAGAGAAAAGGCCCTGGCATCACTCGTGAAGAAGACCTGTTCCAGTGTGCGGAACTCACTTCGTCAAGATGTGAGTGTCCGGATAGGGGTTCGGCGCCAGCTTCTGACTGTATATAACCCTAGATTCGCAACAGCATTTGCGGGGACACACCATCCACGTTGTCAACGTTCACGTACACTTCCGCGTCGAAGTTTAAACGTGGAGGTCCAGGACTTAGCTTGGACATCGGGTATACGATTCACAATGCGCACCTGGTACGTGCTTATTTTCCGCCGATTTCTTTTGCTGAAATCGAGGCCAAGCGTCGGTTTGCCATTGAGAATCCATCCATCATCGGAGTAGAAGATGTCGTCGAGGACGAAGACAGCAACGACGATCCGGGATCATCCCCGGCCCCAGCGAGCAAGAAGCGCAAACTCAATACGGCGGCTCACGCAGGCGGACGTATTCCGAAAGGTAAAGACTTCTGGAGCCAAGTGGACGCGTTTTTTGCCACGAAGATCCACGAGTTTGGAAGTAAAAATCTCCAGAGCCCGGGGTGGAAAGAGTGCGTCTTTGACAATTCCTGTTTAATCGGCGCTAAGGTCCGTGACAGGTACAACAGCGAGACAATTCGCCGCGACGAGCAGCGCTTCCCGAATGACAATCAACAGAGGGAGGCCAGCCCGGCAGTGTCTTCGAGCGAGAGTGCCAGTGGCAGCAATGCACCGAGAAATGGACCAGCGGCAGCCGCATCTAACCTATTCCAACTCCTTGCTTAGAAATGTATTTGAATCCTACCAATGAACCTTGATTTCTGCTTGCATGGTTTGGAGTGGAGAGACCGTGCATTCATTGGCATTTGACGCGTGCGCGAAGGCCGCATTTGGCTGTGTTTGGCTGCACATGACACACGTGACATAACTCGAACCATCCTCCTTCTTCCACCTTCGCCATCCGAGGCGTCCTATGTGCTCATCTCTGTGGCTTCAAGACTGAACTTCAAGACTGAAAATGTACTCAAGACTCCCATATTCCCTTCACCTCAAGCTACTGCGCTCGGCCATCCACTGAAGACAGTGAAGCCAACGCTGAAGTCTCGACTTCAAAGATCCCTGGGCTCTGTTATCTGTTCCACGGCTCATCAAGTCTGTTCGTGTCTGGTGTGTCTCCAAGACCTTAGTTCCATTCCTCGCCTAGGGCATTGCCTGCCACACCCCGCATCGATCTCACTCAATGCAAATCCCTTCCGTATTCCCTATGACCTCATGCTCATATCCGCAACCCGACGTAAGAAACGGACCTCCGATACCGCCAGCTGCTCCCCATGGTGAGTGACTCGTAAGAGAGTCGTAACTGTCGTCTGACATTGTGGCGCAGATACAGTGGTCAGCAGGTGGTTAGGTGGGAATACGGCGCTGTGAGAAGGCGCTGGTAATGATGACAGATCGACTCATGGATGGTGGTGGATGCCAGGTGCGTCGTTATCAATCCTTGCAGCTCTTTTCACTGACTTGTCTTTCTTCTTCTTTTGCAGCCCAGCGGATTCGGACTCGACCCGAGCATGCTTTCGGATGTCCCTGCGCACCTCTGTGTTCTCCGCGCTCGCCGCTCGTGTGCATGAGTGCGGATGTGTGCCCCGCTCAGTGGTGTTGCGCCGATGTACCCAGAGGCTACGGGGGGCGAAAACGACGGCAAGGGCCGCCGGCTGGGCGGACCAGTGCGGAGCCGGAACACAAAGAATTGTATTATATAATATAATTCATTCATTAATTAAATTTTTGGTTTATCTTGACTGGAGCATGGGCTGGTCTAAGGCGAGCTCACCCTGGGCTAATTCATAAACGATGGACCTTGGGTTCTCCTGGGCTAGTTTGATCTGAGGATCAGTGGCTGAGCCTCGGGTCAACCTCCCCAAACTTTGCATCAAAGTCGAATCTGCCATTTTCCACCCCAAGCTTAATCATATTCAACTGAGTGCAACTGGATCAACCTCCGCTCAAACTTAATAGCGGGACCTGCCCGTGTAGGAACACCTGTTTCGGAAAGGTATCCGCGGATCCGAGTGTACTACAGGCTCTTTATGTACATCATCATCCCCGACCTCTATATATCTTGCGAGCTGTCGCGTTCTATAGAACCCAAGTGATACATACAGGCCATAAACGAACTGAAACACGGGCACCTCTTAACCAGCCAATCGAAACACGGGAGTAGCATAGAAAACTATAGAAAACCTGAAGAACTTCATGCGCCAATTTAGCTGCGAGGGCCACGAGTGATTTTTCGTAGACCAAGGACTTGAAGCACTCACTATCATCTGGTTTATCCATGAGTTGCCGGAGGTTCGGTGCAGGGGTGAATAGTTTCTCCGAAAATGCGGCGCGCAGGGACACACCCTCCGCCGAGGTGTGGCAAGCTATCGGGGCGTGTTCCGGAGTTCCAAGGTCAACTTAGCAGAACCGGTAGACACGTCCAGCGCGATCATCCGCTCGTGGTTGCATATGATCTCCCCAGCGCAGTACTTCAATGGCCAATGAATGAATGGGGCAAGAGCTTCTTTGTACTTCTGACCATGAATAGATAATGCCGAAGTTGTTGCGTTTTCAGGGCGTCGCCGCGTAAGTATGGCAAACATATGGGCGATATGTTGCCCATATAGTAGCGCCTGCTGAACACGCCCTCGATCACACTGGCGGGCGCTCCTGCAAATCGTCCGACCCGATATGCCGTCTAATAACTAATACGACGTTCACAGTCTGAGTGTAGACAATGGCACAAACACCCAAGGGCCAAACGCCGCCGGGACCGAGGCCAACTTCGATATTCAATATGCCATGGTGCGTGCTTCGCTCCAATTTTGCGAAGGGTTGCGTAATTTTAAAAATAACTTAGACATTGCGGCGGGCGTCCCCGGGCAATTCCGCTCGGTGGTGGGCGCGACGAAGCCCCCGTCACGTTGAGCTGCCCACGGCGTGGCCGGCGTTTTGTTGCAGTCTGCTATTCATGCCCTGCGCGTAGGAACGTATGCCGCGGTTCTGGAGATCATCCGGTGCCCAGGCGCGGGGTGCCAGTGCGCTGGACAACATCAGATTTGCGCGCGGAGGGCCGAGAACGAGGATGAGGCGCGCAGGAGAGGGCACTCTCCAAGCGCTCTGAGTGCGGTCTGCGCTAGCGTTGCTTTGCTATATCTTGGCTATACTGCATCCGACTGTATGTAGATGCGGGCATATCGGTTTCACGTTAGCGCACCTCAGCAGAACAAGGAGGTAAAATAAGGTTAAGTCACAGAAAGGTGGAGAAACAGCGAAGCCGAAAAAAACCCAACGAAAACCGATGGTGTTTTGGTGGTGTTACATGGGGTAATTTTCGCCAGCAAATAAGAATGTTACACTATTGCGGCCATGCGATCGATCATCTCGAGCCCAGCATGCCGCTGGATGACATGAACCGGTCTTTGGGCAGCTGAGGAACCCGCGGTGCGAACCGGCAACCGCTCGCCGCGAGTCTATTTGATCCGCCGCTCTTGGCGGAAGCAAAATTACGGATAGGCCCGGGGGTGGACGAGTCGGCTAGGATTCCGCGCCTCGGCCCGTTGGATTGATCCCTGCCGAGCGCACGCTATCGCCGGAGGAGCCGGGGGAACATGCCGATGCCGATGCACAAACTTAGACTCGTAACCAGTCTGCCTACGGAGTGCAACAAATGTGGCGAGCACTGTTGCCGTACGTAGCACAAACTCGATGATCGCGCGCGAAATTTCGTACCACAGTTGACCATGGTACGGGCTTGAGCGGACTAAGGTGACATGTATATTGCGAGATTAAGAGAAGTGTGAAAATGGCAGAAGAATTCGGAGCATGCGTCTCGCGGTTGTCTCGCGGAGAGGCCGCGCGCCCTCTCGGCGGATCGGCCGTGGCACTGCCACTGATGGCGCTGCGGCCCTGATTACGTGAGGTGGTGCTCCTTCTCCTCGCACCATGTCCTCCGCCTCCGCCGCCGCCGCCGCCCACCCGTTCTCGAAGCACAGTCGGCTCGAGATCCTGCCAAACCACATCGACGTCGAGGAGGAGTCCCGCCTCTACGACGACCTTGTTTTTGTGCGTCTTTCACTTTTTACCTGCAGTGTGAAGGGTGCGCTGACCGTTGACGGGGACCCGCAGGACGAATCGCCGACGGAGCCGCGCCCGCGCGCACGCTCGTTCTCACCGGGCCCGCCGAGCGTGTTCAGCCACGACATCTGGCTCGGCGACAACAGCGGCGCGAGCGCCGCTTTCGCGCGCGAGGTGTCGATCAGCGGGTGGACGAGCGTAGGCGACGCGCGCGGCGGCGCATACGTCGGTGAGCCCGCCCTGCCCTCTCCCGTCATTTCAGAGTGGGGCTGACGGTTGACGGCGGGCAGTGTACGACTGCGCGATGAAGACGAAGGAGGGGACGCTCATCCACGCGCACAAGCGCTACAGCGACTTTGCCGCGCTCGAGCTGCAGCTCCTGCGCACGCTGCCCGTGCGTCCATCCGTCTCGCCTTGCGTAGTGCCCCGCTAATTGTTCTCTTTCAATTTTCCCTGCTCGTTCTCTTTGCCCTGCCCGTCCTTTGCTTGGCGAATCGCCAGCGCACGCAGCGCGCCTTCGTCCCCGAGCTCCCGCCCAAGGCGCCACTCGCGCGCTATCGCTCCGCCTTCCTCGCGCGCCGCCGCCTCGCGCTCGAGCACTGGCTTGCCGCCGTCCTCCTCACCCTGACCTCGGCGGCTGCGAGGCCGTCCGCCGCTGGGTCATGAATTAGCGTGGGTGGGTTACCCGGCGTCACCCTACTCTCCCCCCCCCCTCCCCCCCGCCCCGCCCCGCCATGAAAATTATGCTACCCCCTATTCCTAATTCACTTCCCCTTCCCTCTATCTCTGTATCCATATCCGTATCCGTATCTATCGCGCCCGCGTCTATATATCACCGTAATCGCACCCGGGTCGCGCGCTCGCTGCTCGGCGATTCCTGCACGCTGCACGGTCCCCGCTGCTCGTTGTTCGTTCATTGCCACACCGCACCCACCGCAGCCTCGGGAGACGGAGTGTCGCCACAGCATGCAAGATGGCGGAGGCAGCGCACGCAGCGGACGAGGAAGGCGGGACTCAATGGCGCCCGAATGACGAGCCGTGTGCCTACTTTGCCTTATTTTATCCCGACCCATGGAAGCCCAAACCAATGCACTCGGAATTTGCATACCGAGGATACTTCTCTCGGGGCGGAGATTAATATTATTGTGCCTGGTGCGCTGAATCGGGCTCGACCAGGGGACCGCGACAACGGTGGGCGGCGTCGGGAACGGGCCTTTAGGGGTGAAATTGAAGTCTAGGCTCCGTCAATGTATGCGGAGACGGCTGCTCGAGTGCGTCTTTGCGCTACGCGCGAGCGCAGTGTTAAAACTCTAGATCTGCCCGCGCGTAATGTTAATTCTGCAGGCGCGGCAGAGGCGTTAGCCTCTGCTCGCCCGTGAGGCTAAAGAATCGACAGAAATTAGCAAAGCAGCGTGGAAGACGGGACGCGTGCTGAACAGTACAGTGCCATTCAGGCGACGACGCGTGCGTGCTTTTGTCGGAGCGGGTAAAGGCGAGATGGGAACTCGCGGGGGGGGAATTCGAAGACAGGGAGTGTGGAGACGGTGGGGGATAGCGAAGAGGGTAAGCCTTGGGGTGCGCGCACAGAAGACGAGCCACACAGGGTGGTGGGGGGTATGTGCGGCGAAGGAGGAAGGTCGCCCGTCGCACGGAACGTTGTTGAAGGAGCAGACTGGATACTCGACGGCCTGGGTCGTCCTCGGCTACCATGTGGGGCCATCCAGCGGAAATCGCGACTTTGGGCAGGAGATGTGCGTGAGGGGCAAATTGACATACCGGCCGATCCGCGTGTGCTCCGAGCGCCCGCCGATAAAAGCGCAGGAGGAGAGTGGCGGAGAATACGACGCGGTGCGGGCGCGATGACGCGCGTGCGAGCGGCGCCGGCTGCCGGAGTCGTCCTCCTCGACGGTGTGAGTAAGAGCGTATTCGGAGAGCGTGAGGAAGACGCACTGGGTACGAGGCTGGGCTCGTTTGTGGAGAGGGAACGGCGCGCCCGCCGTCGAGAGGAGGGTGGGGGGACGACTCGGGGCGCAGTGACGAAACCAGATACGCACTTCGAGAAAGAACTCCCCAGAGGTCCGAGACGACTCCGATGCGACTCAGGTTAGTTCTCACAGGTCATAAGATGGCTGTTGAAGGCGATATTGGACAATCTAGCCGGCAGAAATTGGGCAGAAAGGAGCAATGAGCGAAACACGTCCGAGTCTATCGCCGTTGCTCTGCAGTTTCAGAGGGTCAAAGAGGGTCTCAAGGCAGGGAAAGGAGGATGAAAGACAGGGAGGTTTGGGTGCAGGTTTGGGGTCCATTAACTGGCGGCACGGCACTCTGCGAGCGCGATTGTGGGAGGCGACGCACACGTGACCGGTAAACATTAACAAACAAAGCTCGCGTCCGCACTTCCAGACGTTTTCGATACACCGAGTCCCACCAACTACAGAGCCAAGTAGACTGCATTTATTCTCGGAATTCTATCTAGTCTTTATCTCGTATTTCTCCCGGTTTGAGTGCAGACTAGGCCCTGGTGTTTTAGGGTATCCGTCGACTCATGTTACCTAGCCTCAGGCTCGTTAGGAAAATTTTGTATTTACTCACCGGCCACCTATTGTTGAAGAATTGATCATCCGGAGCCGACCCAATATCTGACAACGTAGCACGCTGGTAGGCGCACGGCTTGGTGTTGTCGTTGACTGACTCCTTCGTTTTCGGTTTCGTTTTCGTGTTGCGTACCTGATTTTCCACCTCCAGATTTGAGGCATTTCCCCGCGTCTGGAAGGAGGGGAGGAAGAAGAAGAAGAAGAAAAAGGCGCGCTCACCATCATCTTCCATCTCCCATCTTCCACCCACCAGCCATACTCACTCGGTCTCGCCCCCCCAGTCCCAACCCATCCTTCCCCCTTCCAAGGGCGGGCGTACTATTCTGGGAATTTTGGAACTTATGCTGATTTAGATGCGAATCTGAATCCGAATGTGGTTCAACGAGCGGAAGATTGAATACCCCGCAGGCGTCGCCAGTACGATCACTCAGATACTGAGTCGTCGCGCCTCTGCCGGACTTGCATCGATATCGATCGCGCACGTCCCTCCGGGACGCCGACCTACTATACATGGTCATGTTTTAACAGACAAATGCACCGAATGGCTACTCGCTCTGTGGGTGGCTAGAATGGGAGGTGGCCATTTCTCTCCGTGCTTCAATTCACCTTCGTTGCCTCGAAAAACATACTACCCCAAAATAAAACGAAGGAGCTCGGGCCTCGAGGAGTCAATTGATCCACAATCAGTAAGTATAAATCAGCGGGGCCTTGCGCAGTTGGTTTCAAAGTGGAGCGGCGGCTGTACCTGACCAGGAAGTAAAATTTAAACAGAGAAGGGATTTCAAGCTGCACCGGCGCATCATGCATGAGGGACGCCAAAAATCGGATATGGAATTAAAGGACAAGACATGGCGTCCGACAACATACGGTGCGGACCCCTCGGACGATAAGCAGCTTGATCAGAGAGATCCACTGCGAAATTGACCTGGTGGCTGTGTGCGTTTGAGCCAGCAATAATAATGCTAGCGGGGCACTCGTATCACAATTCACGAACGCAGCCCTGCACCAATTATGATCTGATCCGCGCCAGCGCCTCTCTCGCGCCTTTACGAGAGAAGTCCCGATTCAACTGCGGCGTATCCTTCCTGGGAACGAGGATCACGGCGGAGCGCTGGTGCGTGTACATCCAGTTGATTAAGCGACGAGGTGAAATGGACGAAGTGAATAGTCCGAGCAACATGAATATTCGGCTAGGTAAATGTAATCACAGGTGCAGCTCGCTGTCTGCCGGGGACGAGGGCGTGGAGGGCCCCTCCGAGTCGCCGTCAGCGGACTCGAACTTCCGGCTGAACCGCGCCCGGTTCCGGTTGTGCTGCCCCCGGCGCGACTCCGTGGGGTACGCGCACTCGCGCTCGCGCCGCGTGCATTGGCTAGAGCACACCCGCGTCAATATCAATCAGCCGCATTCCGCACAGGACGGGAGGAAGGGAAGGGAATTGACGCACTTGCATGTCTGGTCCGGCGCCTCGGGCGGCGGGCGCTGGCACCCGATCTTTCGCGCGCGGCAGAAGAGGCACGCCAGCAGCTGCTTCTGCTTCGCGCCGCTCTTCGGCGGCGGCACGAGCTTGAACATCGCGGGCACGCGACGCGGCGCCGTCGCGGCGGCGGGGTGGCGCCCGAAGGCGGCGAATTCGTGCGCCGCGGAGGGCGCTGGCGCGCGCGTGCTGGGGGGCTGGGGCTGATGGAACGCGGGCGTATCCCAGGTGTTGGACCTTGCAGCGTCAGGGAAGGGGTGCATGCCGGACGGGTGCCCGCCGTCCGAGTAGCTGTGGTGGGGGTGCGCGCCGACATATTGGGGCCGTTGATAGCCGGAGCCCGGGCGCGCGGTGTCCATCGGATGAGGCAACTGTCGGCGCGGGTTAGTGGCTGGTTGGTGCATGAGGGGGTGCGCACGTCGTGGGTAAAATATCCCGGGGACGAGTGCGTGCTGAAGGGCGCGGGGCTGAAGGAGAACATAGCAGCCTCGGGTGTGGACGCCGCCGTCTCGCTGGGGGCGTAGTGCGTGAACTGCGCCGGATGCATGGGCGATCCAGAGAACGGATGGATCATCAACGCATCCATTGCGTGCAGCTCGGCCGCGTTGGACGGCTGCGGGTCGTAGGCCTCCGTATACCCACCATACACAGTGGTGTTCGGGGCCTAGAAAACCCCATCAGCGTCACGGAGACAAGGACGTGGGGGTGCGAACGAACATCGGAATTCCAGTGGCGCACGTCTGGGCGACGGGCATGGGTGGGCTGCGGCGAATGGCTGAACGCCCTGGGATGTGTGCGTCCCCGGCTGATCTCCCCGTCAAATCCCCGCCCACGGTCGGTCACGGGAGATGCCGCCGTGAAGAGCAGGGGTGGGAGCGCCTCCAAGTCGCCCGTCGCAAAATCGTGCTGGCCGCGCGCAAAACCGAGGTCGTCCATCGAATCCTGCAGGAAATCTGAAGAAAGTCTCTCGAGCGTGAACATTGGACGTAGAAGATACGGGAGAAGAGGGGGAATTCGAAGAGAGGGACACACCTATACGGATCATGGAAGGCGCTATTTATCTCGCCGAGCCGCCAACTGGGTTGTGTTACGGAACCTGTGCTCCATTTTCGTGTCTGCGCGGCGTAGTTATAACGAGCGGACCCAAATCGAGGTTGGTTCGCGAGATCAGTGCCCAAAACACCGAGTATCCCAGTGATTGTGCCGCCCATCGGTTATGCGTCGCTTCCATTGCGCGCAAACCTTGGAAAGTGCCCCCCTCCCTGGCGCCAGATAAAAATTCGCGGAGCGTGTTTAATCATCATAGCTCAGGATGACTCGGATAATGGAGTGGGGAAATATCTGGAACGGAAATTCATGTTAGCCACCAGAGACAATACAGACGTCGCGCCCACAACGGTGTACTTGTGTCAAGCAACAGAGACCCCGAAAGACGAAAGCTGGTCGAGGCTGATCGGCGTACGACGCGAACTAGGTTCGGGAAGTAATTAGTCAGAAATTGCTTCAGCGCGGGGCTTCAAAGCGCGGTGGATATCAAGACGAGCGGTATCAGGCGCAACGCCAACTTTCAAAAACTTTGAACTTTGGAGGGTCCTATCTTGAGGTCGATCCGTTAAAGAGGTTAGTTATGGCTTCCATGGCGGCAGTGAAGATTGGCGGGCTGTGTAGAGCCAAAGCGGTTGTCTGGTCGGAGTGTGTCAAGAGTGTAAGAAGTGGAGAAGAATGCAGATGAAAAGCCGAACAAAATCATCAATGATCCGACCGGGCCGGATGATCCGTGATACTGGATACACGCGCAAAGAGACGCCATCGCGTCGCAAAAAAATAGCAATTCTCAATTCTCACCGCTTGCATTCATGGCCGAAGAAGAAACTTGGAAGCCAGATCCAAGTCATTTCGAAATGGATGATCGCGATCGGGCTGACTTTCCAGCAAGGCTCAAAACCTAAGAAGTCTTTCAAAGTTCAAACGAACCGTGCTACATGTACAATGAAACTAATCAACTTTGGACGACGGGAAGACCTGAGTAAGATACGGATATGTGCAATCATCGTCGGAAATACCCTCGGGGAACAACACCTGCTTCAAATCGTCTGGAAGATTCCCCGGTGCGGTAGTCGTAAAGTTGGTGACATAGACCTGCATACTCCTATCCACGCGGGAGCAAACCATGAGATAATACGCGTTGGCCGTATCCGCTGCAGTGATGTAATCGTACTGATTACCGGCCGCGGGCAGGCCCAGCCCCCTGGGGAAACCATTAACATTGCGCTCTTCAGCCCAAAAGCAGCGGAAAACATACAAGCGGAGGTAGGTTTCTGGATCCTGGTCAGAACTGCACGTCTCCAGCTTCGCGAAGCCGGCGGCGGTGATGAGGTCAGACAAGGTGCAGAGGGTGTCTCCCGAAGAAGTTGAATATGTCAAGCCGTTCTGAGATATCCAAGGAGATGTGCTGGAGTCGTCTGTGCCCATGTCCTTTGTGAAGACATTGCCGCCTTCCCAGACCACTATCTGCCCTGCGTCCTGCCAATAAATTTCAGTCTCAAGCGGGGTCGAATCCTTAGGGCTCGAGTCTTCGGCGGGAGGAACATATGAATGGTCGCTCCCCTTGAATTTGTTAGGGATTCTGTGGGTAATGGTGAGCGCCACAATTGGGGTTTGCGAAGGATGACCCACGGCACGCAGATGTCGAACAGCGGCAAAATGAAAGGAGAATGCAGGTCTTTCTTGCCGAGCCCGGTTGCCGAAACATATAGCAAGCTTGTAAGATCGCCTTGCAATCGAGGATGGAGAGAAGGGCATTGGCCATTCCGGCCATCTTTCACAGAGCCGGTCAACTGAAGTGAGACTCTTTCGACAAGGGAAACCTGGCCCTGCAATTTATCGGTGAAGGCAGAGAGGAGTTTGATTTTGAGTCGAATCGCGAGCGCCACGAAGGGATCGATTACGGCTTTCACCTCGACGTTGGCCTCCAAAACTCGTTTGCAATTCCTCACCAATTCCCAATTGCCCAGGATCCCGGACTTGTCGGTGTCGATGAGGTCTAAGGATGCACCGACATTGGTCCACGTGCAAACGAATCCGGCCGCAAATGCGCCCTTCAGGTTGAGCTCGTAGTAGACCCCCAGATCGAGGACGACAAATGCGCCTATCTCGAGGATCTTCTCGATCTTGAGACTCGCACTAGGGAATTGTCAAAGCAAATTCGTCTCCAGAGGTGAGATAATTACTACGGGATGGGGCCTTCGATTGCGGTGAGATTCTTCGAGTCCTTGTAAACGTCTGGGAGCCGTATTAATTATTGAAATGTGAGTGGAAGAACGGGAATACTCACAGTTGCCTTTGATGCCCAATACAACGTTGCGGTGACATTGGCGTCCACTTTCAGATTCGCTTCACTGAACCCACTTCCGAAAGTGCCTGGACCAAAAAACATCAGTTTTAATATCAACATTAGGAAGACTCGGGCAACGCACCGACCAAATTTGCAACGAGATAGAGATTGACGTCTAATCGCAGCCAGATTAGGTGTTGAAGTGGGACGTAAGCAAACTTGCAACTTACTGACGCCGCATCCGACGCAGAGGAATTCGATTGACCCCTCCGTGGTGCTAGTAGAGTTCGTAGTGCCGTTGTTCACAGCTGTAGAATCCATGCCGGTCACATCCATCCCGGCTGGCTTCTTTGTGTCGGGTTTAGGCGCTTGCTTTGACTGGGGTTTACTCCCAGTCGGCTTCTTGGCAGCGTCGCCGAACTTCTTGCGATAGAGCAGATAAGAATCTCCCGGAGAGCGGAAGTTGCCATCGAATGCTTTAATCTGCTGAGTGTTAAATGAGACATGCTTGCCCGGCACATGCCCATTGAATTTAATTTGGTCAGCTACAAAAGCAACTGTGCGGGTTGTCCATGAACTTCCGAGAGCAGGTTTCAATAAACGCTCACTGAGGATGGCCGGAGGATAAAACTTCTTCAACACCTTCAAAACCTTGACAATGAAGTCGAAAAATCCCCGCTCGTGGACGTGAACGGATATTTCCGAGGTGCTGGCACTGCGGGTTGCAAAAGCCGTAGTGTTCGCGACACCCGAGAACGACTTCCCACGCTGTTGGTCACTGTGACGCTCCACCGCGTAAGTTGCTGCATGGACTCTGATTTCCTGGTCTCGATGGATGGTGTGATGAATGGGAATCGTTTTCGCCTGACCGACGATCCGCAGATCTTTCTCAGAGCCGACGATCCTCGAAATCAAGTGGAAGCTCCGTTCCAGCGAATCGGTTCCCAAGCCGCAACCGGGAACGTAGGAAATCAGGAGGAAGCCAGCGCGGTGTTTGCTCCAGTCGTCGAAAGCTGTACGGAACGCCAGGTCATCGCTGAAAGTGACCGAAATGCTGTTCGATGCTGCATTGCAAGTAACGGCCGTCACGAAGTGGGACCGCTCCAACACAACCGCGGGGCAGAGGTGAGTGAGTTGCATAACGCTAGCACCGCCGACGGGAGAACCTGTACAATGACATTAAAATGAACGTCGTACTCGGAGTTGATGCACTTACCTGAGGGCGCCACATAGTACAAGGAGCTTGCTTTCTTAGCCTTGAGATTCTCCAAATCGGAGAGGTCTTCGTCAGGGTGTATACCCGGTGAAGAATAATCACGGGAGGCGGAGCCTTGCTGTTGGCATCAAGAACCTGGGTCGAAAGCGCGCTCGGGAATGCAAACAAAGTAGCGGGCAAAAAGCCCAGGGAAAACGCTGCCAGGTTGACGAAGTACATGGTGGAGCGAATGGTGATCCTGAGGCTGTGTGCTATGGCTTTAATACGAACGGAGTCACCAGCAAGCGAACAGTTCAGCGAGTTCCCTGCTGTATCTGGGCAGAGGCGAGAAACAAGCGATTGTAATTTGAGATGTAGCTTGAGATGTTACAATGGAACACCTGCTGCACGGTGCGATCGAAGGGGACTGAAATTAAATGCACAATTAATCTGCTCTTGAACGTGAAGGCTTCCATATTCGAGCAAAACTAGAGAATTTCGCAGGTCATCGTAAGCTACGGCCTAGCTTGAGAATGGAACACCTGAATGCTGGACACTGGATCGGTCCAGCCAGCTGTAGAACGAAATCCGAGCGATGTCACGCAGGCGCAGATGGACCTGTCGGCGCTCTTTCGAATGTCCATTCAGGTAGCCACGGCCTGCTCCGAGCCTGCTCTATTATTAACAGATGAAGTGAAATGCAGGAAGCCGCATGTCTTCGAACGCCAACTTTCCTCTATTGGGGCCTTCAAGGAAAGGGAAGGGCTCTGCAAGCCGCCAGGTGAGAATTTCGGTGCATTCCCACTGCCAGGAGATTCCTAGTACAACCATGTCGATCTACCGGAAGAGTACGGCTTGTTTCATTTGCCGATTGGGCGAGGGAGGAAGGCTCGATGGTGAGTGGGAGGAAGAAAGTTCGGGCCGATCATCGCGATGATGATCGATCAATATGTGATTGCCGACGCTATCGCGGCCGGTCGGTTGATTCTTAACAACCAAAATTCGGATCGGATGAGTCAAATTGAAAGGAAGAACAAGCTTATGTAATCTTTAAGAAACCTGATTAGGCCAAAAACTGTGTACAAAAATTCGTCCACTATCGGATCGAATACGCGGGGGGGAGGGGATTTATTTGGGATTTATTATACTCGTAGGTCCACAATATAAACACGTATGTATCAAAATTCGGCCTGCGACTCGGACGACACTGCGTCTGAATTACTTTGAATCTCTGAAAGCTCTGGCTTGTGGCAAATTGCGGCAAGGACCCTGTTATATAGTATATCCTGGTAGTTATTCTTGCCTTTCCGACATTCGGCATCAGTGTACTATGCCCATAAATGACAGGTCGGGTTGTGCTTTTCCATGGCTTTGCCAGATTTTTATACGGACCAACGGAATCATATTGCAAAGCTTTTTACTGGGACCCACTTTCTCCTGGTTCGCATGAGACGTAGTGAGATTTGCAACTTAATCAGACTGTGGACATGAGAGGGGGCTGTCACCATTTGCCGTCTTAGTCGCAGAGGGGCAGAGCACTTTTCAACTCCGTCGGTGGGCCCGACTTCGATTGGACCGTTGATGTCACGAGGAGCACGGCATCGTTGACGGTGGTAGTCAACACAGCGAGGATGAAGCAAAATTTTCGGAAAGAGAGCTACATTGCTGATGATGGGCTTCAAGTTGTATGAATGGCCATGATTTACCGAACAGTCGTGGTGTTAATACGTGGGCGAGCGTCCCCATATGTTCGTGTTCCAAGGAGGAGCGTTGCGCAACGACAAGGCCTCAGTTTCATAATGCAGTCAACATTTGACGTCAGATGGTAATCATGATGATTGATGGCATTTTGTCAAGCTGTTTCTCAACGCGGACACTAGCGACCGTCGTGGTATTATTGGTTTGTTCCTGAAGCCCCGGGGGTCTCTCAGTTTCTGGCCATTGACGTTCTCCAGGTTCACCTACCCATTTAGCGGTAGTGTTGCCGGGGTGCGGTTCAGAACCGCTCCCGAACCCGAACCGAACCTGAACCGCACCTGAATTCAGGTTCGAAGGGCTCGAAAAATCCGAACCGAACCCCAGGTGCGGTTCGGGGTTTGAGGATTTTGGATTTTTGCGAACCTGTTCGAACCTCATGTTTTCAGTACTCAAGTATTACTATGATTGCCTTAATATCCAAGAGATGAAATTTACGGGTTCACTGTCAGTTAATTTCCGCCTTCCCTGCAGGTATTGTTACGATACCGTGTGGCGTGCAAGGTCCCCGCCATCAACTGCTAGCTAATTTCCGCCTTCCCTGCAGGTTCTGGTACTCTGCCGAGCAGCGCGCAAGGTCCCCGCGATCAACTGCTGGCTAATTTCCGCTCCCTGCAGGTACTCTGCCGAGCAATGCGCAAGGTCCCCGCCTTCAACAAATAACTATGGGTAACATGCTGCCGTCAGGAACTGTGTGATTGCTCCGCCTGTGCGTTGTATTTAAGCTTGCTGTAAATGTACTCCCACCCATCTGCTCCAATGTCTGCTGGCGACCAGTGTGCGGTGGGCCCGGATGGAAAATTGCTCCCTGCCTCCGAGATTATTTTCTACAATGATCGCCACCTTCGAAGCCCTTCAAATATTGAAAAGTGCGTACAGAAACAATCATATTGGTGCTGCAAAGGAGGCCACTAAGCGGATGATCTCGTACTTTGATGCCCTCGAGTCCGATGGTGAAGGGGATGAGTAGAATTATTTGTCTTGGCTGCTGTCGGATTTGAATCAAGGCTTTTCAATGAATTTCCACTTTAAGTTAAGGGTTTTAGTAACCGTCAAAAATTTATCCAAGTTCTATGGGTTCGTGCAGGTTCGAACCTCCTCCGAACCTGAACCAAACCTGTATGAACCGAACCTCTGGGTTCGGTTCAAGGTTTGCCAAAAGTGCCGAACCGAACCCGTCCAGAGGTTCGGGGTTCGGAAAATTTCGGAAACAACCGAACCTAACCGAACCCCGGCAACACTATTTAGCGGCCACCATGGGATTTAGGTGGCCTTCCATCCAACTTGAATGGCAACCCTCATTTTATGTTAGAATCGCGAGCAGGAAACTCTTATCCAAACTCTAGACCGCGGGAGACAACTGTGGATACCCCATGAATTTACCCAACACATGTTCCCTGTCCATTAACCTATTCATTGAGTTGCGTTGGGTCGACCACGGTTGAGGTACCGTGGATGCCCGGACAGCTCTGGGATATGCGGAGATAGTCATGCCGCCCCGAGCACATACGTACGTGTTATGTTGTTAAACAAGTCCTTAGAGACGTCATTTACGCTACCCGCTATCCATGACCAGCTCCACTCGACTGCCAGTACTGCTCCACCGGGACTTCGCCCGCAAATAAATGTTCGAGATGTGTCTGCCAGTCGGTGACCCTAAACATGAAGCTGAAGCGTCAGCCATAGATAATGCATATTCTCAGATTATTACCCGAAGCCCGCAGGGGCACGACACCAAGAGTGTTCTTGTAGACTGTTCAATCCATCGTGCGCACTGAATCCAGGATCTGGGGCGAAAATGAATTCGTTGCGAGAGCTCTCTCTAGCACCAGGGGCCCTGGAAGGAGCCTGGAGTCTGTCGCTCGCGTGATAGGGAAACCACAGCTTCGTTTCAAGGTAGTTGCCTGCCGGCGGCGGTAAAACCTCCATTTGTGACTCATGCGGTACCAAGTCGCACATGGGACGCCCTGATTGATGATAACCCTGGGATATGTCCATCGCAATTGAGCCGTGGGGTGGACTGGCCGGCGTAAATGAGAGGGCGACGAGCCCTTCAAGCATTTCCCTGGTCATTGGGATGAGTCATTTGAACTCGTTGGAAACGAAATAATACTGACAGCAAATGGTCAACGGATGGACACCTGTTATAGTGGAGAAAGTGAATCCAACTCCATAAATGTAGATGTTCAAAGCTCACTGTCGTCGTTGGGCACGGAGGACGAGGATGCATCGGTGGAAACCATCGAGATCTTCGGTGGTCTCGATTACATTTCCGGGTCCACCCCATACATTCATCAACAGCACGATCGCGGATGTAAACAGTGCTGTCTGGGAGTGAATGTTCGAATGACCAACATGCAGAGTAAGTTTATGTACCTTACTGAACAGTAACGGATTATTTGGGCGCCGGCGGTGTTGAATCTCTGCGACTTGGCTGCACGCGCGCGCTGCCATGATACATATCTGGAGAAATATGTGAGATAGCAGAGGACATAGTCGATCCGCTTACTTGTCGACTGGCTCTATCCTCCACCGTAGAGATGAGGGGACGGTGGATGACGATACGCGTGTGGTGGTACGCGCAATGAAGTGCAGCGGATTGGTCGAAAAATGTATTGTCCTGAATTGGGAACCTTGGGTCCCAGCGGACTGGAGCGTCTAGTGAGTCGCTGAACATGGACCAGTAGAGAGCAATTACGGTGATGTGGGATTATCTCGAACCATGCATCTAGGGCAGATTCCAGTTCCCCGACGATCTTGCCCTGCCAGCCCTCGGCTTCCAGCCCCACTTGAAGTCTCTCTGAGTCGGATGAATACTGTCCGGGATTGAATGGTTGAATATGCGGTAGAAAGTTCAAGAGTTGCTCACCAGGATCTTACAACTGAGGGCGAGAATTCGATTCAAGTGGATCATACAGTTGAAAAATGCTACGACTGATGGCTTCTCCGGGGGCTGCCGGAATATGCCACGAGGATTGGTGGTTTCTGGGCTGCCCCAGTACTCGTCGTCGCATATGATAGGCATATGAAGCTCGAACCTGCGATGCTTGAGTAAATGGGTAAAGACTAAGGCTGCAACGAACTCATGTGATTCCAACGTACTTCCCCGACCCAACGCGGCACCGATCTGCGTATCGAATAGTAATAACACCCTAGGTTAAGGAAGTAGAAGCTCCGATATCATTTTACAAGTCGATGACGACGTACCACGATGCCCGCCTTTCCAACTCTCGTTCAAACGCCGTCGCCCGACTGTCCATATTGAAGCGGTGGAGCCCGATATCCTGTCCCGCGCGCAGCGCAAAGCCGACGATATTCCAGCAGATCCGCGGATTGACGGTGGCGTCCAGGAACATAATTGTGAGCTGCCGAGAAACACTGATCAACGCCAGGGTTTAACGTTTAATCAATGTGGAGACCTACGCAGGAGCACTGGACATCGATGATGCTTGTGTACTCGGACCTGAAATGCTGACAGATTTGCACTTGTTCAAACCACTGCCAGCCCGGGGCTTTTCCAGCTGATGATAGCTGAACGCGAGGATCAGTGGAGTATCGAGCGCCGAGGGCGCACACCAGGAGGACGGTTCTGGCCATCGCTTCGTCAGCTCTGTGAGAGCGGTGACGTACGGCCCTCTCGAAACTAGGACGGTGCAGCAGCGGCAGAAATGTGTTGTTTTCGAAATACAAGGAAACGAGGGAAAAGAGCAGGTCCTCGTCTGGGAATGCGTAGTTCGTTGCTGGGGGTCGCGTTTTCGACACAGATACAGGCTCCATGCGTTCCGGCGGGCCCAAGTTCTCGTTCTTGAGGTCGACCGCGGTTTTCACCAGCATCGCTCCACTACTCTTGCCGTGAAACCCACGGGTATCCTTGTCTTTGATGCAGAGAGTCTGAAAGCTAGCGTCAATGTCCGCAAAGGCTAGGTCATCGGAATGCGGAGGGGCGACAGGTCCCTCGAGGCCACGAATGGCTCTGCGAGCGAGCTGCACTCCGAGGATCTCGCTGGCGCCAGTAGTCTCTTCCGCGAGAAGGGCTTCGGCCATCTGCAGTCGCATTTCCAAGTCTTCGACATACTGTCTACTGGGGAATGAAGGCCCAGATAATGATCCTATGCCATTGGAAGCCAATTGGGTGGTGAATTTAAAGAAAATGTATCAGCGACAACCTCCGAAATGATGTCTACCCAGGGATACCGAGTGCTCATCGTAGGCGCAGGTGCGGTTGAGTTTCGCGCACAGACCGCACGGGTCTCTTCCATCGCCTTGAACAATATCAATTCAGCGCAGCGAAGATGATGGAGGACCTCACATCGTCCTATTCGTTCGGTTAGCGAGGTGATCAGGGTGCGACGCAAACAACTTGCTTTTTTTGCGCCTGCACACATTGCACGCACGCTGGATGCGCTTGGGATTCTTCGATCCTGCTGCTTTGGATGTATCTTCGTCATTGGACATCGAGGGGATGCAAGTGGGAGATTCTAGACAGGAGTAAGTAAGGTAAGGCAAAGGGAAGGCATGGGATGAAAATAGTTACATATAGACCCGAGTCATGCATCGCCCTGCGCTCACTACGGATCCAGATTCCAGGTGCTGCGCTGGTAATTTACTTGGGGATTCGGATAATATTCCGCGGGCGGCCACGATTCGACTGGTGGCAAATTGGGATGACTAATTTCCTTACCAACGTTGACAGTTCCTGGTACGCGGATATTCGGAAAAGGTACAAATGGTCGACCAAGATGTGGTGAGATGTTGTGCCGAATTCTGATTGAAGATCATTTTAGAAGCCTCATCTCGGCCTCTTTGTTGTTTCTCTCGGTGTGGCGTGCCGCGTTACGTGTCGGTATCATTGCGTTGTGAGGTCGCTGGACATGGGGATGCATGTCGAGGGAAGAAACTGTCCGAGTCAGGTCCAAGCTGCATGGTAGCGAAGGATAAATAAGGCACAGTACATACAAGAGCTCATGAGTTGGGGAAAGCCAGAACGAAGAGCGTAAGAGGTTTGTCACTGGATTTGATACCACCCATGCAGAATCGGCGCCAGGAAGTCGGTGTTCCCATTTCGTGCTAAAATTAACTTAGTCTCACACCATCGCCGAGCTGAATACAACTCACGGGCGTAGGAAACACAGTGCCTCCTCAGGGGCACATCATCCACGCCGTGTGGGAAGAAAGTCCCCTCTTGTTTGGAGTGAGCCGACAATAACCTCGGCTTTTTTTTTGCACACCCTCGGGTCAATATTCGAAACCAAATATCTCTTCTGGGCAACGAAAATCAAAGAAAAAAATAACCACCGGTCCACCGGTCCATGGCCATCAGATAAAGAGACACCAGGACGCGTGCAGAAGTGAGGGCGCCGTTTATTCTTGCGCGGCTACCCAAGAAATCGACAACAGATATCGAAGGGATGGATATCAGTGTTTGCTGTCATGAATCATAACGCACATTACGCTCAGCCTCCGTGTACATGCCGGATCGACGGAAGTACGGTTAGAATCCCGAAGCAGACTCAGAGCCAACTCAGAGCGCTTGTCGTCTGACCTTCAGGACTGACGAACATCGCTTCTGAGCACCTCAACACCGTGAACGGTGATCTGCTGTAATACTTCATGTTTCGCTTGAGTGACACTCACGCGACCTGCCGACTCCTGCCGACCTTGTAATTATCTCTGCGTTTCAGCCTTCTCGTTGTACCACGATGAGTCAAACCTTTAGCGAATGTGGCTGCGACTTAACAAGATGCATATTAACGACGGTCTGGGGTTTCAGACGTTGTGGGGTCGGAACCATGTTGGAACAGGAATCGGCCGTCGGCGCAGGAATTGGCCGTCGGAACCAAGTCGGAAAGGAATATCCTGGGTCCGAAATTGAACTTGGCTGCAGGCCCAACGAGCAGATCTGGGCGCGCAGAAGCGTCAGCGAAGGATGCGCGAGCGGTGAAGTGGTGGCAAGTGGCAAAGTGGCAGTGGCACTCCCGATATTCCGACTTTCCCGTAAATCCCCATCCGGAAATAGTGTTCAGATATCGGGCGACTTCCGGGAGCGCGCAGGGAGCGCGCGCCACTTCTTACGTTCTTTCGGCTACTTTCGAAGAACTCCGCAGAAGGCAGGAAGAATGCTTGGCTGTGGAAGTGCGACTCGACCCGCTCGTCGCCTTCGGGCTTCGGGCCGAGTTCACGTGTCAAACAAATATTCCATCACATCGTGTCCGATTTGCGTCACTCCTTCAACACGTCCATCGTGTCCATTTCAACTCCAAAAAAGATTCACACACCCTCCATCCCTCTAATCCAATTTAAAACTATACCACCCACATTCTTTCGGCTGCACCGCTAAACTATTTACCTTCACATTCCCTCGACATCGCACACTTCAAGGCTAAAACCAGTTTGATTCAAGATTATACCGTGTACAGTATTTCATTGTGCATTTCACCCATTCATTTTGATTATTTCCACCTTGATATATACTCTACATCTCGTATCAGTCCCAACGCGAAGGTTGCTGCCGATGCCGCTACCCCATTCGGAGCACGCTGAGGATTGACTTCGAGATGGATTGGGCACCCATTCTCGGTGCTGAGCGGGGCAGCGTGTGTCTCCCTATCCGTCTTTGCATGTACTGTATTATTTCGTTCAATTCGACACGGACTCCGACTTTCTGAAACCAAAAAAAATCCGATAAATCGAGAAAAATTATTGCCGCAATAAAAAAAGTCCGCGTGACGCGTGACTATCGAATTGAACGAAAAAATACAGTACCCCAGTGCATTCAGCGAGCTGAGGCGGTAGCTGAGCCGCGGGATTTAGAATGGTCACTTTACATATGTTTACATGTTTCGAGTGGTTTCTATGTTATGTACCCAGTCTCTCCCCCTCGTACCACCACCCCGATTCGAGTCAGAAACGGAGCAAACTTAAGCTTTCCCTCCCACATAGAGCTAAGTTGTATCACTTTCTTATCAGACTGATTGTTCTTCTTTTAGACCTTCTCTCGTGGCATCGCGAGGGAGGGATCTGCCCCACAACTCGGCGACGGCGCCCGCACGACCTTGGGACCTCCCTGTCCACCAACGGACAGCTTCTTCACCACGATGAGATTTTATATAAAATTAACCCACTGGCAGGACGGAAACTATGTGCCATTAGTCTCTCTAGACAGACACTACAACATGAACATGCTCGTTCCTCGCTCGTTGTAATGTGCCATGGGTTTTGGTGCGGGTACGTTGGCTAGAAGACCTATGTTCTAGTGCCGTCAAACAGAACGATAATATTTCGCCACTTTATTACTCTGCACACGGGTGGCGGTTTTATCTCCGATAATGGATCGCTGTCAAGGCAACACTGCGGTTCCAAACCTTCCGGAGAGTAGATGATCGTCGCCTGTCATTCATAATTACGAGTACTTATGTAATCGTTTATAATCAATCGAAATGAGCTTTTAGAGACCTACTCGAAAAGTGTCCCAGATCTATTTTTGTAATGGATTAGTGGCAGTGCTAGTCTTCCTAGTGGCTGTGTTGAACGGAATTTAAAGGACAGCCACTAATTTCCCTTCATTTCTTGTGAGATTATAGTGGCTGTGCCTGAGTTATGTAATGAATTGTTGCTCATTGCGCAGGTTCGAGTCTGGTGATACACATTCTCCGTTCTTTAAAAAATTAAGGTCAGGATCTTCATTTTGGCTCCCCTGCATCCTTTTACGTTTCTTGATTGATTGGTCAAATGCGGGACGTGCTGGGAATTAGATCGATAAGTTTACATTCATGTAACACAAACAATCGATTGAGTGGCATAGTGTACGAGAGCATGGTGTATTGCAGGAAGGGGGATCAGAGGAAGGAGCATGAGGCTAAAAATCACACATAAGAAAACAAAGATCACAATAACAGAGAGAGCTGCGCCATCAAGGCGCCGCGGGACTCGGAGGGTGGACCATGACGTTAGTGTTGCCGCCGGCTAAGCCGATCAATTTCAAAAAAATTATATCTAGCTCGCAATAAAATTTCGGTAATTCTGGGAATATTTTGGAAGATGCATCCCTTAAAAAGCCGTAGGGCGTACCTTTGGATCCAAGGAATTGGTGTAACCGGTGCCCTGATATTTGACCGGCTTCTAAACGGCTAAAATTCGAGCTGTTTAGAAGCCGGTCAAATATCTGTACAATGGCTCCGTGGATCACCTTGTGCCACTGGGAGACCTTGCTGCTTTTAAGGTATTCTTTCTACACAAATATCCTTAGAATTATCTCTATTTGATTCGAAGTGATATCTCAATTCTATGAAATTGATCGGCTTGGCTGGCGGCAACACTAGCCCACATTGAGGGGCGGAACGGCCGCGACGGGGAGTACGCAGGCTCAATGTTGTACGGGTACTCTGGCGGCACAGTGCCCGAGGATGGCTTGGGGAGGATAGTCTCCCTTTTCCTTGCCATCATAATCGGTTGAGGTGTCCGCGAGCGCCAACAGCGAGAGCAAGTAGGGGCCGGGCTTGACGGGCGGACGCGCCCGGCTGAATCTTGAACGTAAGCGCGCCGCCCGCAGGCTGCGAGTGTGTGCGCATCGCCGTGCCATAGCACCGTCACAACCTGCTCCATCCGATTGAATTCCGGGTGCATGTCTTGCCAGGAGCGCGGAGTGGGAGGGTCCGGAGAACATAATTAGTGTCTGTAGTATGTATTGTATTCCTCGTGCTGTACGGCACTAAACAGCACACATCGAGCTCGAGGTAGCACAATATAATCACTGAAAGCCACACTGTCAAGCTTCAGGGAAGCTACTGGTCCTATTTTTCTAACTCCATTATGAAAAAGAAAAGAGAAAGTCCATAAGTGCGAGTTTGCCAGGCCGGGCCACGGCCATAACCCCCAAGTATTGCCCTGATACAGAAAATGCCGACTCCCTTGCGCCTATAAGTCGGACGTAAAATAACAATGTCGGAGCGCAAGGTTGGCGAGATTTAAAGAACGGAATAAATAAATAAATCATGTTAGGCTGGGTAGGGACCGGACGACGAATGAATTCGTTGGTTGCATCTGGATCCCAGGTGCGGTCCGCTGTTTCTCGTATTTCCATCTGAGCGAGGGGACCGCGAAACGTAGGGGGCCGCAGAAATATGCATTCCATTCGGATGGCCTTTGTATGGGTATGGGTTGAATGGGGTGAGCGGACCCGCATCTGGCTGCGAGGCCTCTGGCTGAGATTCATCGCCCGATTTGTCGACCGCACGCGGTTTTGGGGCGCCATAATCGACCGGCAGGTACTAGCATGCAAGTCCATGGCGGATGCACCTGCCACAGGACTTCTTGTCGGACTCGTCAGTCAAGCACTATGCATAATGTCCGGTCAAATGCACACTCCATTGTGAAAATGCAGGGCTGACCTTGACCTTGCGTTTGCGGCAGTTTAAGCACGCTATGTACACTCTTCTGTGAATGTAGAGGGGTTCTTTCATGGCTGGGTGGATGGAAGGAAGTGAGAGTCAAGTGTGGGATTTATATACCTACTGCACGCGGCCCCGCTTGGGCGACTGCTGTATATGATACGGTGCTGGAACCACTGCAGCTGAGAAATTCCATCATTCCTTTTTAGCCCGACTTAGCGTGGCCGTTCCTGAATGTATTATTTTGTTTCTGGTGCATACAGTTCGAGGCACAAGCGATACATCCCGGTATGCGGTTTGACGAGGGATATGGCCCTATATATTTATCTCCTCAAGCCGGAGAACCCATTGAGTCGTGCAAACGACCGCAGCCGACGAATCCTGGTTTTGATTAGTTCCCTGATTCCCGATCGAAGTGACAACCGCCATGATATTTCAAACGGAGCCGGACGAGCCGTGCGCGTGAAAGTAGAGTTTGGATCGATGCCTGGCACCGTACCTGTGCAGCCTAAATGAACCCTGCAGCTCGGATCACATAATTAAGTCCGCTTGCCCGCGCCGATTTGGCGAGAAAATCATTCAAATCGTCCAGAATCCACTCCATATTCTACGGCCACCGACCCAGAAAAACACCAGCGACCTTTCACTTAAACTCCACTTTCGGTCACTTCGGAGTGCCCTTGCTCTCTAATCCCAACAACATTTCGATCAGTGAAACTAGATAGATCAACGTTGCAGTCGGCCCAGCCCCGGGCACGGCACGGCAACCGCGAGTCCGCAGCCCGCTGCATCAGACGATCAGTGATCATCATCTCAGCCCGTGGAGCCCTTTCGGTCGAATCTCGATTGGCCTCTATCGCTCGAATCGCTACAAATATTTCAGGGACTCCCAAATATACATCAGGGTCAAATCGTTCGGTTTCAACCTCGGGAGTGTGATCCTCCTTATATCATGTTTGGCCAAAGACTGCGTGTCGCATCAAGGACTCTTGAACCTCCCGACTGCAACACGCTGTTAACGCGCGCAAACGGCATAGTTTGCCATTCCATGGTGGGTGTTAAATTCCGCACTGTTGATTTCTACCCTAAATCGAAATCCAGTTGGTTGCTTTCTGTTCACGCAACGTTAGCTTCGTACTCTGAACAGCTACTCGAACGTGCTGGGGAATTACCCGCCGTCCCACCGCCATACTCGGGCCGGGTCCTTTATAATCAATTTTGCCAATGTACGCGTTCCGGTTCTCCATCTTATCGGTCTACCACTTTACTGCCCAGTGACGCGTCAAGGAATTGAGCCACCTGAAGCAATGCTCCCACACATATGTAGGCGTTGATTGCGCGTGGGTTTGCATACACCATCTGAGGGTTGAATCGTCGCAGTCGGATGGCAGGTGGGTCTACGCACGCAATGAATGAATGAAGCGCGACCAGACAAAGGGACAAAAGACGTTGTTTTAACAGTTATAGGCAGAAATTGCAACTTCAGAGACGTCAGTTTCGGCATGCGCTTCGGCCGGCCGGAAACAATAAAGTTTGGCCATTGTTGTAGGCGGGAGCGATAACAATGGCTAAACTTTATTGTTTCCGGCCGGCCGAAGCGCATGCCGAAACCGATGGTTTGATGCCGGCCGATCCGGAGCCTAAAATTTTCAGGAACGTTTCGGGGCGCCCCGAAACCTTTTAGTTTGCCGTGTGAGCGTTGTGTATCGAGGATGCTCCCTTTCCTGCACTGATGATTTGGGCTCGGTTCAGGAAATTCAACCTGCTCGTTTGCGCTGACGGGGACCTTTTCTATATCACCCCCGCCCTCGACGGCAATTTAGCCGGCAGCGAAATCAGCCTGCAGCCGGCGAAACAGGAGGGGCGATATCACCTGCATTTTGCTAGTGTTCCTGACGTCCCGATCCATATCAATTCCGGCATTGAGTGCAATGTAAAAGCGGGTTTAGAGCTCAAATCCTGGCCTGTCAAGTGGGAGCGTTCCCCGAGGTTCAAAAAATAAACTTTACCGAGTATCGCATCTTACTTCGGCGCGATCTCGCGTGGCTTTCATAACTTCTGTCGCGCAGAGTTTGGAAAATAGGTATTGTTGAACCCAAGATGGCTCGTTGGGATGGTAACTCGCATGTCCTAAACGATTCATCACACTATCACTGATTTTTCTTCTTTTCGCAATCTGTTGCTGTTACCGTTGGTAGGGTGTTTACCGATCAACATGTAAAGCCCTCGACACGGCCACGAGACGCGCACCTCCACTCGATGATAAATCCTTTATAGAATTAGTCCTTTTTCCAGGGGTGCTTACCGTAAACAGTTCCACGAGGCCACAAGACACCCGTTTTTCAGCATCGTATATATCGGGCTATAGGCTGTGAAATCGCCTACACGGCCACAGAGTCAATGCCCATGCTAATGCAGTGATGTAGACTAAGCCAAACTAGCGCCCATTGTGTAACATCGTCTTCGGATGTCAGGTCAAACTGTTGGGCCAATTTACAGCGTGTATGCACAGGACATCGACGGTGGCCTCCACTGCAACGCCGAGAGCGGTCCAGCGAGAATTCGAGTGTGTCGTAACGAGTTTCGGCCTTGACCGCCATGTTCGCTGATCGGGAGCCTCAGGTAGTGATGTTTTGGCTTTGGCCTCAGGCCAAAAAGCCGCGGCTTTTTGGCTTTGGTACCAAGGCCAAAGCCAAGCCAAAAGTTTGGCCTGGGTTGGCTTTTGGCCCGGCCTGAGACTCTCTCAAGCCAAAGCCAAGCCAAAAAGCCGCGGCTTTGCAGGGTATTTCAAGAGATTTTTTCGCCGAGCCCGACCTTTGGCGTTGTTTATTGAATCATGTCGCGTCGCGTCTTGCCTATAATCAGGTGCTTTGTGGCGGTGCACCTTCGTATCTGATGAATCAGACCTACCTTCATTTTGCCATTTTTTGGACGCGACTCACAGGCTGAGTCGGTTATTACACAAGCTCATCAAACGAACCAGTCCTAGTACTATGCCCCTTCAAAAACCAGAAAAACCCTCAAGTGATGTCTCTGCCAAGTCTCTGCCGGTGCTTTCTACGTCCAAATGGGCCTCCGACTTTGAAATTTCTTGGATTCACCCAACTCTCGCCGCTTTTCGTATCATAGCACGCGCCCACCATGCATTCCCGAGGGTGTTTCAATAGTAACTTGGTGAGGGGTGAGTTTATTCCACGCTCTTTGTCCGTACCTCTTCCAACTACTTTATAGGCATGCTTGGGACGGTTTCCTACATGGTGTTCACTGGCTCGGGACCGTCTTGCCATTCCTGCCTTGTCCGTTTCCAGCAAGCGCGCGTTCTCAGCTGGAGGGATCACGATCAGTAAGCGACGCAACAGATCAGTAAACGACGCAACAGACTGAAGGGGGATATTGTGAAGGCACTGCAGGTCTTGAAATCCCTCATCAAGGTGAAGGACATGTTCTATGCACCAACTTCGATGGTGATCGAGGACGACGATGATCCTGTGGTCAAAGACGATGCTGAGGGAGGTTGGGATTGTTTTTTGGACGATGTGCCTGATAATTACGAGCCAGATGTATCAGTAGAATAATAGCTTGTATCTGTTCAACCGGATTCACAAAATGTGTACTAAAGCCAAGGCCTGGGCCAAAGCCAAGCCAAAGCCAAGCCAAAGCCAGACGGTTTGGCTTGGCCTGGGATTTTGCTAGGCCAAAGCCACCCCAAGCCGGGCCAAAGCCGCGGCTTCCAGGCCAAGCCAAAGCCAAAACATCACTAGGAGCCTGTGAGTCTTGCCTGCAGCCTGCCGCACAACAGGCAACATTTTTCTGCTTGAAATCCTGGGAACAGAGCAGTTGAGGTCTTTTACTTACTGCCTCTCGAGATTAAAGTGCCATCAGGATGTATGTGACGAGAGATGTGATCTTGACACTGATTCCAATCTCAGTAATTTCCTCAGCCATTGCTCAGTTCCATCCAAGGAATCCTCTGTCGTTTTTTGCCAACCATATTGAAAGCACAGGTTAGTTTTCTGGGGACGCATTCCGAGGGAAAGGTCAGCTGCATATGCGCCGCAGGCATTTTATTCTCAGGTCTTTCGCCCTCAGGCCTCTCATTCTCCTCCCCATGCTGACTCCCCTCAGTATAACATGTCCACAATCCGCGTCTTCTGGTTCCGCACGTCCTTCTGGGCGGACTATCCGCACACGCACCTGAGCGCGTCCATGAAGTGCTACTACCTCAGCCAGATCGCGTACTGGCTGCAGCAGGCGTTGCTGCATGTTTTCCTGCTGCATGTTTATCGTCTGCGTGTTGCTCGCGGGCGGGGGCAGCGCTCGGCGTGCGGACGGGCGTATTGGGTCTGACCTCGTTTGCGGATTGCTCGGCGTCCGTTCGCTTCACTTGGCGTCGCAGTGGCGCGGCCGAGTTCGCATCCCGCGTCTGTCCCGAGTTCCGCATGCATCCTCGCGGCGCTGCTATCGCTCAGCGTCGTGCCTTGTCGCTTGTCGTTTCTCATTTCGCGCTTGGCGTCGTGGCAGCCTCCGAGTTCGCATCCGGGGTCCCTTCGCCTTTCACCCCTCTTGCGTTGCGCGTTCCGCGTGCATATCCCGGCGCTGCGCCTTGTCTTCTGGTTCGGGTCCGCGATCACGCGCGCTCGCCGTTCTGGCTCTCGAAGACTCTCCTTGCCCGCGCGCGCTTTTGCGCACCGGTCGTACCTCGGCGGAGTTGTTCGCGGACTCGACGTCGTTCGCGGACTCGACGTCGTTCGCGGACTCGACGTCGTTCCTCGTCTACGTTGCTTAGCGTGGGCGTTCGCGCGCTACGCTCTTACCGCTTGCCCACGCTCTTCCCGTGCCCTCTGTCCCGGCTGCCGGTCCCTCTCGTCCCAATGTCTTATCGTTCCCGCTCTTCCCATTCCCGCTCTTGCGATTCGCGCTCTCCCTGTCCCCTCGCTCAATGTCTTATTCTTCTCTTATATTTCGTGCGTGCATGTTCTTACCCCCCACTCTCGCCCAATATCTCCCCATATGCCGTTCCTTCGCACTCACTGACGCTCACCAGGTTCTCACCCTTGGCCTCGCGAAGCGCCGCTCCGATTTTTGGGAGTACGTCCTGCACCACTGATCACTGTGTGGATGGTTAGGTGCATTGTCTTTTTGTTCGGTTTTTTTGGAGGGTTTCTTCGGTGTTCGTGCGATCGGGGAGTTTCGTTTGTTTGAGGAGGGGGGTTGTGGGGAGGAGAGAGAGAGGAGAGCATGATTCGTTCGTTCCGCGCCTCTTTGTATCTTCGTTTTTTCAGAGGAGAGCGGAGATCGGAGAGCGGAGCCCCCAAGGTCGTTGGTGGCGCAGACGATGCTGGCACGATTGCTGGGGAGACGCTGGGTTTGGGTGCGAGTGGCGTTGTTGCGAGTGGCGTGAGCGGAGAGCTGAGGAGCGGAGCGGAAGCAGGAGTGAGGGGAGAGGAGCAGGTGGCTCTTCGGGCGCGCGATCAACTGAAGGCCGAGTTTGGGTTCGGTTTGTTGGGCGGGGAGCGGGGGGGAGGGTGTTCGGGCGTGGGAGCAGTGTTCGGTGTTCGGCATTCGGGCGCGGTCCTCGGATGCCTTCGGCGCACGGTGTTCGTGTTCGGATGGGGCTCCGTGTTCGTTGTTCGGGCAGGGTGTGTTCGGATGCCTTCCGCTGTTCGACTCGGGAACTGGCGTGCGGGTGTTCGGGTGTTCGAATGCGGGAGCGGTGTTCGGATATATTCCTGCGCGCGGCCGCTCCGACGACACTACGTCCTACCCCACCTCAGGCAGATTCTGTATGTCCCATTTTCGATTCTCTCCCTTCAATTTCATGCTCGACGCCCTCTCTTCAATTTCATGTTCGACTTGTCTTGTTGGATTTAATCCGGGCCATTGACTCCTTCCTTCTCACTCCGGAACTCTTTTGTGGGCGAAGCCCAGATGGAGGGAGTGTTGGAATTACGAGTCCGCGCTCGCCAACCCCAAGGAGCCCAATAAGGTAACATTCCTTATTTATCTATCCTCGCAACCGTACTGTTCTTTCCTCTGCATCTTAACTCTGCGGACCTGGCTTTCATATCTCTATATTCATGTTAATTACCTTCTCTGCTGTAGTATTTATGTTGTAGTTTTTGACGAATCCCTGCGCGTTTGCCAGGGTCTTCTGCTACCATTCCGCGTGACGTTGAAGCCACCGTCATTCTAAACAGGACTCCCTGCTCGCTGTGAGCCTAGCATTTGCGTCTTTTTCTCCACTTCTTACCTTACCCCGCTGCTCGCTCCTTTTCTTTTGTTTTTCTTTCCCCATAATTTGTATGGAGCGCGGGTAGGCGTGGGGACGTGATTCTGATTCCGGCGGCGCGCGTGGATTCGCAGGTGCGTCTGCCATTGAGCCAATATATGCCTGGCTTTGAAGCCGTTTATATCTGAGCTTACATCCAGATTTGGAGGGTAGGTTCGCCGCATAGCAATACTAGGGGCAGAAATACATCATGAGATTGGGTGGCTGGAGATTGAATGTGGGGTGAATGAGTGTGCTCAACAGAAGGTGGGAAAGCAGTGGTATTGGCTCGAGCTCGAGTCGAGACTTGGTCAAGACAGATCCGGCGGAAGCAGCTGCGGCATCGGGAATTGATCCAGGGACCAGCGAATGCGGGGCAAGAAAGGCGGATTACGGGGTGCGCTGGGCGGATGCGGCTCCGGATGAGGATGAGGACTCATCCCTTCACCTCCCTACGCCGACCGGCCAGAGCACGACGATAACGAGAACAGGACTCCATTATTAGATGTGGAGATGTGTACTGACAATTGTGTGAATATGTACTGAGTGCATTTTGGTTTTGATTTGATTCACCAAAGCGAAAGGTTGTGTAACAAATGTGTGTTCGGATGGACGTCAGCCGGGGGCTCAGCTGGCTACCAGGTCGAACTGGGTTCAACCTGGAGCTATACAGAATTCAGCTAGCTGACAGCTTCCCCCATGCTGGGGCCAGCCTCCACCGACATGTACTGTATTATTTCGATGAATTCGACAGGGGGTGTGACCCGTGACCCAAAAACCAATTCGACAATTCGACAACCACCGAATTTTGGTGTGACACCCTTCAAAATTTCGACATCCGAGACGCAAAATTTAGGTTTTTAGCATGGTTGAGAGAATTTGGGCTGGTCGTGACGAAAGTTGCATTCGACAGGCCCCTCCGTGACCCGTGACCCCGACCATATTTCGACATCGACAGGGGGGTCCGTGACCCGTGACTGTCGAATTGATCGTAATAATACAGTATCCGACGGATCGCACCCAGCTGGTGACCATGTGTATGACCGTTGGCGGTGTAGTACACTCGGATACCTCCCGAAACCGGTGTTCCTAAGCGGGACCATGCCGTGTAATGCTACCTTCTTACGGTAACTTACTCTCCGGCTAGACGGCGCTCTACGGAGAGGTTAGATGACCAGGATCATTTGCCTCGCACGAGCCGGCACCGGAGTTTCCTGGATGTGGCAATGCGAGGTCATAGCCAATCAACCTGCTTGCATACCAAAATGTTACGCGGCTCGCCGGTCGGCACCATTACGAATTCACTTCACACGGTTCGGAAGACATTATACTGCTGACGCTTGACTGCCAGACGCCCATGGAGCTGGGGACAACCCGCGAATATAAATTCAACGCCCTGCGCAGAATCACAACATCTCCTCTTCACCATGCAGCTCAAAATCTCTTCTCTAGTCATTTCTTCAGTTCTCTTCGCCGCCCAAGTGACGGCGGTCCCGTCCATGGCCACTGACGGCAACGTGTGGATGGCCCCCACCGCGACCGACCAGCGCTCGCCCTGCCCTGGCCTCAACACGTTCGTTGCCCGTCTCCCTCCCCATGACCGAGTGATTTGACCTTGTCTGCAGCCTGGCGAACCACGGGTATCTCCCGCGCGATGGGGCGAACTTCACCCTCCCCCAGCTCTTCGCCGCTGCTCTCGGTGTGTACATGCATTTCACTACCGCATATCACTCACTCGCACCCCAGAGGCGTTCAACCTTAACTGGGGGGTCATTCTCGTCGCAGGCAAGTTCGGTCTGCTCTCCGGAACGGACTTCAACAGCATGGACCACATGAGCCTCGGACCTCTTTCACTGTGAGTAACATCTTCCACAAATATCCCCTGCGCGGCGTTCCTGACGCGCCGCAGCCACAACCTCATCGAACACGACGCGTCGATCTCGCGCAACGACTTCGGCGACGGCACGGGCGACAACGTCCACTTCAACGAGACCACGTTTGCCACGTTCCTCAACTCCAGCCCCGGCGTGGACTACTACAACACGACGTCCGCGGGCATCACGCAGCGCGAGCGCCTCGCGCACTCCATCGCGACGAACCCCCTTGTTGTGAACACGGAAAAGGAGTTCACGCTCCGCAGCGTCGAGTCTTCGCTCTACCTGAGCATCTTCGGCGACCCGCTCACCGGCGTCGCGTCCAAGCAGTACGTGCTCCTGTACATTTGCCACGACCATGCGTTAACTTTCACCGCGTTCAGGTTCGTCAACATCTTCTTCCGGGAAGAGCGCCTGCCCATTGCTGAAGGGTGGACCAAGCCCACGACGCTCATCACCTTGGATACCATTCGGCCCTCACGACCGTGATTCGGAACGTGTCTGATTGGACCATCACCCAGTCCTGCGAGCCGCTCATCCTTGGCCCGACCTCACGCTCTGAGCGGGGCTGCATTGAACCAAGTCGACATAATCCTCCCTTCATTAGCTTTGATACAAGAATTTCGTTGTGTTCCCTGGTCGATCGATTACCAAAAACTGTTTACCGTGCCCGAACATTGTGATCACTGAAGACCAGGGAACCGAAGTGAGACTCTTTCGACAAGGGAAACCTGGCCCGTCAATTTATCGGTGAGGGCGGAGAGGGGTTTGATCTTGAGTCGAATCGCGAGGGCCACGAAGGGATCGATCGCGGCTTTCACCTCGACGTTGGCCTCCAAAACTCGTTTGCAATTCCTCAACAATTCCCAATTGCCCAGGATCCCGGACTTGTCGGTGTGGATGAGGTCCAAGGATGCACCAACATTGGTCCACGTGCAACCGAATCCGGCCGCAAACGCGCCCTTCAGGTTGAGCTCGTAATCGACCCCCAGATCGAGGACGATAAATGCGCCTATCTCGAGGATCTTCTCAATATTGAGACTCGCACTAGGAAATTGTCAAAGCAAATCCATCTCCACAGGTGAGGTAATTACTACGGGATGGGGCCTTCGATTGTGGTGAGATTCTTCGAGTCCTTGTAAACGTCTGGGAGCCGTATTAATTATCGAAATGTGAGCGGAAGAACGGAATACTCACAGTTGCCTTTGATGCCCAGTACCAACGTTGCGGTGACATTGACGTCTACTTTCAGATTCGCTTCATTGAACCCACTTCCGAAAGTGCCTGGACAGAAAAAATACCAGTTTTAATATCAACAATAGGTGGAAGACTCAGGCAACGCACCGACCAAATTTGCAACAAGATAGAGATTGACGTCTAATCCAAGCCAGATTAGGTGTTGAAGTGGACGTGAGCAAACTTGAAACTTACTGACGCCTCATCCGACGCAGAGGAATTCGATTGACCCCTCCGTGGTGCTAATAGAGTTCGTAGTGCCGTTGTTCACAGCTGTAGAATTCATGCCGGTCACTGGACGCTCGCACCCATCCCGGCTGGCTTCTATGCGTCGGTTTTAGGCGCTTGCTTTGACTGGGGTTTACTCCCAGTCGGCTTCTTGGCAGCGTCGCCGAACTTCTTGCTATAGAGGAGATAGGAATTGCCCTTCGAGCGGAAGTCGCCATCAAATGCTTTAGTCTGCTGAGTGTTAAATGAGACATGCTTTCCGGGCACATATCCGTTGAATTTAATCCGGTCGGCTATAAAAGCAACTGTGCGGGTTGTCGATAAAATTCCGAGAGAAGGTTTCAATAAATGCTTACTGAGGATGGCCGGAGGATAAAACTTCTTCAACACCTTCAGAACCTTGACTATGAAGTCGAAAAATCGCCGCTCGTGGACGTGAATGGATACGTCCGAGGTACTGGTACTGCGGGTTGCAAGAGCCGTGGTGTTGGCGGCGCCAGAGAACGATCTGGAGCTGTAGAACGAAATCCGAGCAATGTAACGCAGGCGCAGATGGACCTGTCGGCGCTCTTTCGAATGTAACATCTCAGGCAACCACGGCCTGCTCCAAGCCTGCTCTATTAATTAACAGATGAAGTGAAATGCAGGAAGCCGCATGTCTTCGAACGCCAACTTTCCTCTGTTGGGACCTTCAAGTCAAGGAAAGGGAAATGCTCTGCAAGCCGCCAGGTGAGGACTTCGGTGCATTCCCATTTCCAGGAGACTCCTAGTACAACCATGTCGATCTACCGGAAGAGTACGGCTTGTTTCACTTGCCGATTGTGCGAGGAGGAAGGCTCGAGGAAGGTTCGGGCCGATCATCGCGAAGATGATCGATCAAATATATGATTGCCGGTGCTATCGCCGGCCGACTTTGCCGCGCTCGAGCTGCAGCTCCTGCGCACGCTTCCCATGCGTCCTTGCCGTGCGCGCTGCCCCGCTGATCGTTCTCTTTTCTTTTGCCCTGCTCGTGCTTTGCCCCGCTCATTTAATTGCTGTGAATCGCAGCGCACGCAGAGCGCCTTCGTCCCCGACCTCCCGCTCAAGGCCCCCCGCCCGCCCGCTGCCGCTCCGCCTTCCTCACGCGCCACCGCCTCGCGCTCGAGCACTGGCTCGCCGCCATCCTCCCTCCACCGCGACCTCGGCGGCTGCGAGGCTGTTCGCCGCTGGGTCATGAATTAGTGTGGATGGGTTACCCGGCGTCGCCCCACTCTCCTGCCTCTCCTCCTCCCTCCGCCCCGAAAAGTATGCTACCCCCTTCTAATCCCCTATCTGTAAATCCGTATCCGTATTTATCGCGCCCGCGTCTATGTATCACCGTAATCCGGATCCCGCGCTCGCTGCAACTTGATTCCTCCCGCTGCTCGTTGATTGCCATGCTGCAGCCTCCCCGCATGCAAGTCGCGCGGGCTCTATGGTGTATCGCGTCCGCCCATCCTTTCTATCTCTATCCCCTCCTCGGGTCTCGGCTCGCAGTCCTCGATCAGCCTCCCACACATACGATATTCGCCGCGCGGTCAGGGCCTGCGATAGGATGTGGGATGTGGGATGTGGTTCGAGCGGGTCGCGTCGATTCCGAGTCGTCGTGCGATCCGGCTGGTACCTGCACGGCATGGTGTCGTCGTCGTTGTCGGTGGCCGAGCCCAACCCATATCCGATACCCCGCAGTCGTCGCCCCGATCGTCCAGGCGCGGCGGAGGCTGGGGCGCCTCGTCCCGACTTGCCTTACAATGCCGCGCAACGAGCCATCGCGTCATGTTCTAACGGGCAGATGCACTTTGGCTCTCCCCTCCGAGTCAGTGATGGCTAGAACGGGGGCGGCTGACACGATACATTTCTCTCCGTGCTCCGACCCACCTTGAGGCGCCGTGTTGCCTCGAACACACCAAAAATAAAACGAAGGAGCTCAGTCCTCGGGGCCTCGAGGAGCCGGTTGATCCACAATCGGTATAAATTAGCGGGACCGTGCGCAGTTAATTACTGGCTGCTTGGTTAATCTTTCCGAGTCCGCGACTCCGTGTGATGGCTAGAACGGGAGCGAATGTCATTTCTCTCCGTGCTTCAACTCACCTTGGGTCTCCGCGTACTAGTATTGCGTCGGAACGCACTACCCAAACACACTCCCCAAAAATAAAAGGAGCCCGGCCTCGAGGAGTCGGTTGATCCACAATCGGTATAAATTAGCGGGGCCGTGCGCAGTAGTTAATTTTACTGGGGTTTAGAGTGGATGGCAGGACCTGACGGGAAGTGAAATCTAAGGAGAGAGGTTTGCAAGGTGCACCGGCGCAGGAGGGACACCGACTCGGAGAATCGCAGATGGAACTTGAAGCCTGAAGGACAAGACATGGCGTCCGAGAACATACGTTCGGACGATAAGCAGCTCAAAGGGACCCACTGCGAAATTGACTCGGTCCCTGGGTGCGTTTCAGCTGGGAATAATGATGCTAGCGGGGCACGATTTACGAACGCAGCCTTGCACCAATGCGGCATTATGATCTGATCCGCGCCAGCGCCTCTCTCGCGCCTTTACGAGAGAAGTCCCGATTCAACTGCGGCGTATCCTTCCTGGGAACGAGGATCACGGCGGAGCGCTGGTGCGTGTACATCCAGTTGATTAAGCGACGATGTGAAATGGACGAAGTGAATAGTCCGAGCAACATGAATATTCGGCTAGGTAAATGTAATCACAGGTGCAGCTCGCTGTCTGCCAGGGACGAGGGCGGGGAGGGCCCCTCCGAGTCGCCGTCAGCGGACTCGAACTTCCGGCCGAACCGCGCCCGGTTCTGGTTGTGCTGCCCCCGGCGCGACTCCGTGGGGTACGCGCACTCGCGCTCGCGCCGCGTGCATTGGCTGGAGCACACCCGCATCAATATCAATCAGCCGCATTTCGCACAGGACGGAAGGAAGGGAAGGGAGGGAATTGACGCACTTGCACGTCTGGTCCGGCGCCTCGGGCGGCGGGCGCTGGCACCCGATCTTACGCGCGCGGCAGAAGAAGCACGCCGGCAGCTGCTTGTGCTTCGCGCCGCTCTTCGGCGGCGGAGCGAACTTGAACATCGCGGGCACGCGGCGCGGCGCCGTCGCGGCGGCGGGGTGGCGCCCGAAGGCGGAGAATTGGTGCGCCGCTGAGGGCGGCAGCGCGGGCGTGCTGGGGGGCGGGGGGTACTGGAGCGCGAGCGTGCCCCAGGTGTTGGAGCCTGTAGCGTCATGGAAGGGGTGCATCCCGGACGGGCACCCGCCGTCCGAGTAGCTGTGGTGGTGGTGCGCGCCGAGATATTGGGGCCGTTGATAGCCCGAGCCCGGGCGTGCGGTGTCCGTCGGATGGGGAAGCTGTCGGCGCGGGTTAGTGGCTGGTTGGTGCATGAGGAGGGTGCGCACGTCGTGTGTAAAATATCCCGGGGACGAGTGCGTGCTGAAGGGCGCAGGGCTGGAGGAAAACATGGCAGCCTCGGGTGCGGACGCCGCCGTCTCGCTGGGGGCGTACTGCGTGAACTGCGCCGGGTGCATGTGCGATCCCGAGGACGGATGGATCATCAACGCGTCCATTGCGTGCAGCTCGGCTGCGTTGGATGGCTGCGGGTCATAAACCTCCGTATATCCACCATACACAGTGTTGTTCGCGGCCTAGAAAACGCCATCAGCGTCGCAGAAGTAAAGACGTGGAGTGCGAACGAACGTCGGAATTCGGGTGGCGCACGTCTGGGCGACGGGCATGGGTGGGCTGCGGTGAATGGCTGAACGCCCTGGGATGTGTGTATCCGCGGCTGATCTCCCCGTCGAATCCCCGCCCACGGTCGGTCACGGGAGATGCCGCCGTGAAGAGCAGGGGTGGGAGCGCCTCCAAGTCGGCCATCGCAAAATCGTGCTGGCCGCGCGCAAAATCGAGGTCGTCCATCGAATCCTGCGGGAAATCTGAAGAAAATCTCTTGGGCGTGAACATTGGACGTAGAAGATACGGGAGAAGGGGGGAAATTCGAAGAGAGGGACACACCTATACGGATCATGGAAGGCGCTATTTATCTCGCCGAGCCGCCAACTGAGTTGTGTTATGGAACCTGTGCTCCATTTTAATGTCTGCGCGACGTAGTTATAACGAGTGGACCCAAATCGAGGTTGGTTCGCGAGATCAGTGCCCAAAACACCGAGTATCCCAGTGATTGTGCCGCCCATCGGTTATGCGTCGCTTCCATTGCGCGCAAACCTTGGAAAGTGCCCCCCTCCCTGGCGCCAGATAAAAATTCGCGGAGCGTGTTTAATCATCATAGCTCAGGATGACTCGGATAATGGATTGGGAGAAATATCTGGAACGGAAAATTCATGTTAGCCACCAGAGACAATACAGACGCCGCGCCCACAACGGTGAACTTGGTGTCAAGCAACAGAGACCCCGAAAGACGAAAGCTGGTCGAGGCTGATCGGCGCATGAAGCGAACTAGGTCCGGAGAAGTAACTAGTCAGACATTGCTTCAGCGCTTGGGCTTCAAAGCGCGGCTGGATATCAAGGCGAGCCGGCGTCGGGCACAACGCCAACTTTCAAAAACTTTGAACTTTGGAGGGTCCTATCTTGAGGTCGATCCGTTAAAGAGGGTTAGTTATGGCTTCCATGACGGCGGTGAAGATTGGCGGGCTGTGTAGAGCCAAAGCGGTTGTCTGGTCGGAGTGTGTCAAGAGTGTAAGTGGAGAAGAATGCAGATGAAAAGCCGAACAAAATCATCAATGATCCGACCGGGCCGGATGATCCGTGATACTGGATACACGCGCAAAGAGACGCGTCGCGTCGCAAAAAATAGCAATTCTCAATTCTCACCGCTTGCATTCATGGCCGAAGAAGAAATTTAGAAGCCAGATTCAAGTCATTTCGATGGATTATCACGATCGGGCTGGCTTTCCAGCAAGGCTCAAAACCTAAGAAGTCCTTCAAACAAACCGTGCTACATGTACAATGAAACTAATCAACTTTGGACGACGGGAAGACTTGAGTAAGATACGGATATGTGCAATCATCGTCGGAAATACTCTCGGGGAACAGCACCTGCTTAACGTCGTCTGGAAGATTCCCCGGTGCGGTAGTCGTAAAGTTGGTGACATAGACCTGCATACTCCTATCCACGCGGGAGCAAACCATGAGATAATACGCGTTGGCCGTATCCGCTGCAGTGATGTAATCGTACTGATTACCGGCCGCGGGCGGGCCCAACCCCCTGGGGAAACCATTAACATTGCGCTCTTCAGCCCCAAAGCAGCGGAAAACATACAAGCGGAGGTAGGTTTCTGGATCCCGGTCAGAACTGCACGTCTCCAGCTTCGCGAAGCCGGCGGCCGTGATGAGGTCAGACAGGGTACAGAGGGTGTCTCCCGAAGAAGTTGAATATGTCAAGCCGTTCTAAGATATCCAAGGAGGTGTGCTGGAGTCGTCTGGGCCCATGTCCTTTGTGAAGACATCACCGTCTTCCCAGACCATTATCTGCCCTGCGTCCTGCCAATAAATTTCGGTCTCAAACGGGGTCGAATCCTTAGGGCTCGAGTCCTCGGCGGGAGGAACATATGAATGGTCGCTCCCCTTGAATTTGTTAGGGATTCTGTGGGTAATGGTGAGCGCCACAATTGGGGTTTTTAAAGGATGACCCACGGCACGCAGATGTCGAACAGCGGCAAAATGAAGGGAGAATGCAGGTCTTTTTTGCCGAGCCCGGTTGCCGAAACATATAACAGGCTTGTAAGATCGCCTTGCAATCGAGGATTGAGAGAGGGACATTGACCATTCCGATCAGATTTCACAGAGCCGGTCAACCGAAGTGAGACTCTTTCGACAAGGGAAACCTGGCCCGTCAATTTATCGGTGAAGGCGGAGAGGAGTTTGATCTTGAGTCGAATCGCGAGTGCCACGAAGGGATCGATCACGGCTTTCACCTCGACGTTGGCCTCCAAAACTCGTTTGCAATTCCTCACCAATTCCCAATTGCCCAGGATTCCGGACTTGTCGGTGTCGATGAGGTCCAAGGATGTACCGACATTGGTCCACGTGCAACCGAATCCGGCCGCAAACGCGCCCTTCAGGTTGAGCCCGAAGTCGACCCCCAGATCGAGGACGACAAATGCGCCTATCTCGAGGATCTTCTCAATCTTGAGACTCGCACTAGGGAATTGTCAAAGAAAATTCGTCTCCACAGGTGAGATAATTACTACGGGATGGGGCCTTCAATTGCGGTGAGATTCTTCGAATCCTTGTAAATGACTGTGAGCCGAATTAATTCTCGAAACGTGAGCGGAAGAACGGGAATACTCGCAGTTTCCTTTGATGCCCAGTATCAACGTTGCGGTGACGTTGGCATCCACTTTCAGATTCGCTTCACTGAACCCACTTCCGAAAGTGCCTGGACCAAAAAACATCAGTTTTAACTTAATATCAACATTAGGAAGACTCGGGCAACGCACCGACCAAATTTGCAACAAGATAGAGATTGACGTCTAATCCAAGCCAGATTAGGTGTTGAAGTGAGACGTAAGCAAACTTGCAACTTACTGACGCCGCATCCGACGCAGAGGAATTCGATTGACCCCTCCGTGGTGCTAGTAGAGTTCGTAGTGCCGTTGTTCACAGCTGTAGGATCCATGCCGGTCGCACCCATCCCGGCTGGCTTCTTTGTGTCGGGTTTAGGCGCTTGCTTTGACTGGGGTTTACTCCCAGTCGGCCTCTTGGCAGCGTCGCCGAACTTCTTGCGATAGAGCAAATAAGAATCTCCCGGGGAGCGGAAGTTACCATCGAATGCTTTAATCTGCTGAGTGTTGAATGAGACATGCTTGCCCGGCACATGCCCATTGAATTTAATTTGGTCGGCTACAAAAGCAACTGTGCGGGTTGTCAATGAACTTCCGAGAGCAGGTTTCAATAAACGCTCACTGAGGATGGCCGGAGGATAAAACTTCTTCAACACCTTCAAAACCTTGACAATGAAGTCGAAAAATTCCCGCTCGTGGACGTGAACGGATATTTCCGAGGTACTGGCACTGCGGGTTGCAAGAGCCGTGGTGGTCGCGACACCCGAGAACGACTTCCTAGGCTGTTGGTCACTGTGACGCTCCACCGCGTAAGTTGCTGCATGGACTCTTATGTCCTGGTCTCGATGGATGGTGTGATGAATGGGAATCGTTTTCGCCTGACCGACGATCCGCAGATCTTTCTCAGAGCCGACGATCCTCGAAATCAAGTGGAAGCTCCGTTCCAGCGAATCGGTTCCCAAGCCGCAACCGGGAACGTAGGAAATCAGGAGGAAGTCGGCGCGGTGTTTGCTCCAGTCGTCGAAAGCTGTACGGAACGCCAGGTCATCGCTGAAAGTGACCGAAATGCTGTTCGATGCTGCAAGTAACGGCCGTCACGAAGTGGGACCGCTCCAACACAACCGCGGGGTAGAGATGAGTGAGTTGCATAACGCTAGCACCGCCGACGGGAGAACCTGTACAATGACATTGAAAATGGAGGTCATACTTGGAGCTGATGTACTTACCTGAGGGCGCCACATAGTACAAGGAGCTTGCTTTCTTGGCCTTGAGATTCTCCAAATCGGAGAGATCTTCGTCGGGGTGTATACCCGGATGAAGAGTAATCACGGGAGGCGGAGTCTTGCTGTTGGCATCAAGCACCTGGGTCGAAACCGCGCTCGGGAATGCAAACAAAGTAGCGGGCAAAAAGCCCAGGAAAAACGCTGCCAGGTTGACGAAGTACATGGTGGAGCGAATGGTGATCCTGAGCCTGTGTGCTGTGGCTTTAATACGAACGGAGTCACCAGCAAGCGAACAGCTCAGCGAGCTCCCTGCTGTATTTGGGCAGAGGCGAGAAACAAGCGATTGTAATTTGAGATGTAGCTTGAGATGTTGCAAAAGAACACCTGCTGTACGGTGCGATCGAAGGGGACTGAAGTTAAATGCGCAGTTAATCTGCTCTTGAACGCGAGAGCTTCCATATTCGAGCAAAACTAGAGAATGTCGCAGGTCATCGTAAGCTACGGCCTAGCTTGAGAATGGAACACCTGAATATTAGACACCGGATCGGTACCAGCCAGCTGTAGAACGAAATCCGAGCGATGTCACGCAGGCGCAGATGGACCTGTCGGCGCTCTTTCGAATGTACCATCTCAGGCAGCCACGGCCTGCTGCGAGCCTGCTCTATTAACAGATGAAGTGAAATGCAGGAAGCCGCATGTCTTCGAACGCCAACTTTCCTCTGTTGGGACCTTCAAGTAAAGGGAAATGCTCTGCAAGCCGCCAGGTGAGGACTTCGGTACATTCCCACTGCCAGATTCCTAGTACCCCATGTCGATCTACCGATAGAGTACGGCTTGTTTCCCTTGCCGATTGGGCGAGGGAGCAAGGCTCGATGGTGACGTAGGAGGAAAGTTCGGGCCGAGCATCGCGAGGATGATCGATCATATGTGATTGCCGGTGATATCGCCGGCCGGTTGGCTGATTCTTGGCTAATTCAACCAAAATTCGGATCGGATGAGTCAAATTGAAAGGAACCCGTTGAACAAGCTTATGTTACTGTAAGACAACTGCTTAGGCTAAAAACTCTGTCCCTAAATCTAAAAGATCTAACAATGCATCCTGCGGCCTTCAAGCGCTGGAAAAATCTGCCCTGAGCTCTGCGTCGTGAACGTATGGCTAAGCATTCTCTCTGCCATCGCACGAGCTCAAAAAATCCGATCACCGACTGTTGTATACAAAAATTCGTCCAGTATCGCAAACACGCGGGGGGAGGGAATTTATTATACTCGCAGGTCCACAACATAAACACGTGTCTATCAACATTCGGCCTGTGACTCGGACGATGCTGCGTCTCAATTACTTTGAATCTCTGAAGGCTCTGGATTGTGGTAAATTCCGGTAAGGAACCTGTTATGTAGTATACCCTGTTAGTTGTTCTTGCCTTTCCGACATTCGGCATCAGTGTACTATGCAATGTCAGGTCGGGTTGTGTTTGTCCATGGCTTTGCCAGACGCTTCCACGGAGCAACGGAAATCACATTTCAAAGCTTTTTACTGGGACCCACGCCCATCCACCGCCCTCCACTTTCTCTTGGTTCGTATGAAACGTAGATTTCTGCAATTTATTCAGACTGTGGACATGAGAGGAGACTGCCACCACTTGCCGTCTTAGTCGCACAGGGGCAGAGCGCTTTTCAACTCCGCCGGTGGGTCCGATTTCGATTGGACCGTTGATGTCACGAGGTAGCACGGCAGAGTTGATCAACACAATGAGGATGAGGCAAACGTTTGGAAAGAGAGCTACGTTGTTGATGATGGGCTTCAAGTTGTATGGTTTACCGAATAGTCATGGTTTTAATACGTGGGCAAACGTCCCCATATGGTCGTGTTCCATGGAGGAGCATTGCGCAACGAAAAGGCCTGAGTTTTTACTCCAAATGGTTGATAATGGAGTCAACATTTGACGTCAGATGGTAATCATGATGATTTGATTTTGTCAAGCTGTTTCTTAACGTGGACACTAGCGACCGTCGTGGTATTATTGGTTTGCTCCTGAAGGCCATTGATGTTCTCCAGGTTCACTTACCCAATTAGCGGCCACCATCGGATTTAGGTGGCCTTTCATCCAACTTGAATGGCAACCCTCATTTTATGTTAGGATATGGCGGTCCAAATGCACTTTTAATCATGCGCTACTTTTTTATGTGTTTTTCGGTTTCGCGACACTTTTATGATGAAAATGGCCCTTTCGTGATGCTCTTATGGGCCCCGAGATCATCTGAATAAGTGTCGCGGAAAGTCTGATTTCGCGACACTTTTATTGGGCAAATCCAACTTGCGACACTTTCATTTCGGACATCTGATCCGCGACTCTTTTTGATTGACAGCGCGCACGCGAACTTTTTTATTGCCGTCACGAACTTATTGCCGTTGCGCGCGAACTTCTGTAGAAAAATCATTAAATCTACAGCTTGTACTATGGCTACAACTACATGTAAGTAAGATATGCCAATGTGAAATATCTGATAGGTGTGCGTAGTAGGCCAAGGGACACAGCAGCTAGTCTGTAGTTTACCGCGCTCCTGTGTGTCACTCGACCTTATTACATAAAGTGCGGAGTTTCAATTTGGGTCAGGCTCGTTCAACACTTCCAGAGGTCTAAAACACAAAACTTGGGAGGCCAAATAGCTCGGAATCCAACTCCGAGAAGCTCTGCTGCTTCATAATTCTTTGGCTCCCCCATTTTTGCATGGAACGAAATATTCGTCGGCTCGCGTGGCCGGCCCATCAAAGTTCGGCATTGCGGTTCTGGGGTCTATGAGACGAAAGTGGACAGAAAAGGGACTGATTTTAGCCTTCTGTAGCATGATCCACCACTAATCTACCGAGAAACGCGCTCCAAACGCGCAAATGAATCACATGGCAAATTGAGTGGTTTCGGGGGACCCTGAAACGTTCCCGAAATTATTAGCTCAAGGGCCAGTTACTGGAGTCCTGAAAATGCACCTGAAATGTTAATTCTCTGCACGCCCGAAGCTGAAGCCGAAACTACCCAATTTGGGTATATTTCGGCACCTCTGATTTGTTTAATTTCGGATGCAGTTTTGGTCCACCTGAAGCTGCTCCTGAAACCAATAGTTTCAGGAGCACTTTCAGTGTGTCCCAGCTCATTGTTTCAGCAGCCCCAGAGCCGGTGCCGAGAACAATAAGTTTCGGGTCCGGGTTTCCGGCATGCCGAAACTGATTCCAGGCCGGCCTAGAGTTTGTGGAGCACTGAATCTTATTAGGGTGTTACACAGTAGGGATTTCGACGTGATTTCGAAGTGATTTCGCGTTGATTTCGCGAGCGGTTTCGAGCGAGGTCACAGCGTTACCATGCCAATTCAAGGAGCCAAGATTTCGGCACCGGGTGGCGGAGTTTCAAAAGGACAAATCATCTTGTTGTGTCCTCGCCGCCCAATCGCTACCTGCCCGTCGCGTCCGATTGCCCCTATGTCAGCCAAGGAGCTCCTAAAGGCTTGCCTGCTCATCGCGCAAGCTAACAAAGCTAAGAAAGCCTCCCGTAAAGTGACTAAAAAGAGAGCATCTGCAGCTTCCTCTCGTTGAGTGCAGGTGGGCATGGAGGCGCGAGGGGTGAAGAGAGCGATAAGGATCACATTGCGGGATAATAACACTTTAGCTGGTTACACGACAAAGACACGTGCTTCCATTTTGATCTCCGCCGCGCGGCTGCCGCGTTGCCGGCCGGATTTCGCTGATTTCGCTGGTTTCGAGCGAGCGATCAGAGTTGATTTCGGACCTTGCCCGTCACGCTTAGTTCTAAATCACCGTCGAAATCAAGTTCGAAATCACGTCGAAATCACGTCGAAATCCCTACTGTGTAACACCCTATTGTATCGGAAGCCGGTCTCGGGCTTGCCGAAACAATAGGTTTAGGGCAGGCTGAAGCTGCTCCTGAAACCAATAGTTTCAGGAGCGGCTTCAGGTGATCCTAAATCACTTCTGAAATCAGAAAATTCAGACATGCCGAAAACGTACCCAAATCAGGTAGTTTCGGCCTTAGCTTCAGGCTTGTGGAAACTTTATATTTCAGTTATGTTATCCGGTCTATGTATCTGGGGACCTAAACTAAAGAGTTCAGGAATGTTTCAAGATGCCCTGAAATCTCCCAATTTCCCGTGTGAATCCCAAGAATTTCGAGATTACATAAAACATCGAGTGCCAATCACACTGATCGGGTAATCAACAGACTACAACACGCGAGGTACAAGTGGATTTTGTTGTAGCGTCTGTTTATAAGAGACTACACAACGGCAGGGTTACGAAAGGAGCGAGGACACGGGTCTCCTGCCCGTGATGTATGTGTGCATGTGGGGATGGCGAGCGGAAGCTTGAGGGGCTTGGGAGGAGGACCAGAGTGAGGTGTTGCTTATTGTCTTACAGAATGCAGGAGTGCCTATATGCCACCGATAACGGGTGAGGATGAGAGCATTGGCATATCCTGCTTACATGTAGCTGTAGCCAAAGTACAAGCTGTAGATTTGAAGATTTTTCTAAAAAAGTTCGCGCGACAAGGTAGAGTAGATTAGTACCAGATTTTGTGGATGAAGGAGACAAACGCGATGAGATAAAGGGCAGCTGAAATAGCTGCCATGTGATCAGGCTGATACAGCGATGTGGACAACAACGGTTTTGGGTGTGTTTGCGGGGGTTCAGCCGTCCCGGCCGATTCGGGGTTTTTGCGACGCAGCTGGTCGAGGCGGCTGGCGGCGGCAAAAGCCGAATCGGGGATCAGCGGGACGCACAGGCATGGCCGAACCTGTACGCAAGGGCCACCGCGGGTCTGAACGAGACCCGAAGCAACCCAAAGGAGCAAAGCTCGCGTGAGGGCGAGTGAAACAGGCCCAAGGACCCACACACAGAGCAGAGTGACCAAAGATGGTAATCATTTCGAGACAAGATTAATACAAAAGACGTAAATTAACGGTCGAAGGAGACGGAGTCGACGTTTACGGAGTGACCATGCGCGGTTGCAAATTCACTAATACAGGCATCCCAAGCACGTGTAATGGCGAGAGGCAAGATCTGCTCGAGGCGCCGCCAATAGATCAAGAAACACAGAGACGTCCACCCGCCGATCTTCATCACGACCTCGGGCGCAACGCCGGCGGAGAGAAACTCGAGCAAGCCACTGATGCGATAGCTGTGGCCGAAAACCAGGTCCAACCGCCCGGACTTGAAGGCGGCGGAGGACACTCGCAAGAAATAATCCTTCGTCAAAGGCTTCCAGCCCGACAACAAATGAAAGCAAAGAGAGGGGTGTTGGGAGGAGGGGTGTGGTTTATTCGCTCGTGGTTGTCCCAGGTGGCAACTGGACAGAGATCTGCGTCGACGCAGAGAACCTCCGTGAGAAAACACTCTCCGCCCAGAGTGGTGGTTGTCTTTGTCCAGACAAGAGCAAGACCACGGACTGTGCATCCGTTCACCCACGAGCGAGATATACGCGTAGAGCAGCATGTATCGCGCAACACCGATAACTTGGATACACTACGGATGAGGAGTTCGCCCAGTCGGCGGCAGCCCCAGAATGCTGAAAGTGCCACTGACCACACCGCCGCGCCAAATGCAGACTCGAGATTGAGAGAGACGCGGAAGGCACGCAGATGTTCGCACGTGAT